>UZAN01040421.1:1968-27084 GCA_900618425.1 Echinostoma caproni | reverse complement strand
GTATACACATATCTGGCCTGTCCATAGGACACGCAGTACTCGGGAACTTTTCACACAGCTGTTTCTTAACTTGGATCAGATACCGCAAAACTGGTGAGATTGGACGGAACCACACAAGTCGGAAGCACCATAACACACGCCATTACACCATAAATGTGTCAACCGAGGCACATCCATTTGAACTCCTGTATGAACTCAAACGGTTCGAATAGCTTGGTAGCAAACACCAAGATGATTGTGAAAACTGTAGACATATCACTTCCGATAGTGATAGCGTCCCAAGAGTAGTGACAAAATAAAATTTATCTGCTTACAAACGGACAGTCAGANAAACAGACAGACAGACAGACAGACAGACAGACAGACAGACAGACAGACAGACAGACAGACAGACAGACAGACAGACAGACAGACAGATGTGATTTTCATTTCATAGCAGATAAAACTCCTTTTGTGACCTCACTTCAATCAACATCATGAAACCTCCGAATGTTCCGTGATCTAAGTCGTCCTGATACAGATAAGTCCATACTGCTTAGTACTCGAATTATTCACACACGGGATAGATACAGGGGAAGAATATATCTGTGTGTGACCAGCTTCTGGCACTGCCTTGTCTGACAGAGAAGAGCGAATGCAAAACAGTGTCACAGTATAGTAAATAAATACAAATAACATCTGAGAAAAATCATCAATCAGGCTAATCTGCAAGCACACGTACACACGAAATAACATAGCTATCAACTAAATGCGAGCGGATGGATGGGCAAGGGTGAACACAGACCTGGATACCTCAGGCTTCCCCTCTCAGTTCAACTCTTCGGTTTGCGTGTGTGATAATTTTGCAGTTGTCCGAACTGATCTGCCTCCTCCCTCTTTCTCTCTGTCTCCCCGAAGCTCAGGGGTTACGAACGCGTGGATGATTGATGCACATGTTGTGTGTGACAGCTTTGACACGTTGTGACAGTTTGTTACTCGGGTTGATTAATGACAGGGACTTGCATTTTGAACCGGAGATCTGCTTCCCCGGTGGTACGAAACTGAATGTTGTTTGGTCATGCCCAGATATATTGTAATAGACAGGAGAGAGGCTGGTGATAGTGGAGGTGGAGGATCAAGTGTAGTCGAGTCACCAAGAGGGAAAATTCGAATCGTAATTCCGGGAGATCGTGGACATATTGTGTTTGGAGAGAGTTGGCTATGCTCCTGTAAGGAGACGGACATTTTGCCTTAATCTGGCTCATTTAGCTTCGTATGTCGATTCAGAGGCCTGTCAACAATGCACGATGCCATAGGAACAACATAGAGAGTTGTATTGGGTATTTCGCCACTACCTCTTTCTGATGGTGGGAGGGGGGTTCAACAAAACAGGAGCAATGTGAGAGAGGGGTGATGGTGGTTCTACTACTACTGCTTGGGGTGAATCAAACTTTTCAGCACTATAAAACTGTTCCCCTACAGTACTCCTAGTTGGAGCTGTATGCAGCATATTCAGAGGGTGACAATGATAGACAAAAATAGGACAGGGAGTGAGGAAGACATCACACAAACACACAATGCACGTCAAGACACAGCAGCATCGAATCGATCATTCTTCTCAGAACACTCATTNTCATTCTGTCGAATTCTTAAACGGCATGGATTCAGAATTCTCCCATCGACATCTGACATTGACCAGGTTTTGTCGTCAAACCAGAGGACAAAGTTTTCAAGTCAACCGAATGATGGTTGAGTGTTTTGTAGAGTGAAAATGATATATATATATATATATATATAAGACACAACGCAGATGAATAACAGATTAGTAGACTGAAGAATGATCTTGTTTCTGCTGTTCTTTTTCGTCCTTTGATTTTCACCCAGAATAACGTGATACAGAGATCATATTCACTCAGAAGGGTAGTGCGCCAATTTATTAATTACTACAGAGAACATTATGCCCCTGTAAGATAGTACGTGGCACATCTCAGTCCACATGGTCTATTACCCGTCTGACATTTGGTTTACTCACTCGATTTAACAATAACAAACTTTTACCATTTTTGATAATGGATATCTTGTTGCATGGGGAAAACAGAGTGTAAACATTTGCTCTGATTAGTGGTTATGCCCTACTCATCAGCAACGGTCAAACCTCTTCAGTGTCCCGATGTTGCTACAGGTGCTACAATAAATTCACAAATAAATTTATGATGGTAAATTAGTACTGTTTTCATATATTATTGTGAGGCAATTTGTGGGAACATCAGTGGCCTGGATAAATGAATCATTTATGATTATAATTCTCGGTGATGTGTCAAAAACGAAACTTCACAAAGTGCAAAACCATAATCATAAAGTCGGAGTGCAAGTCGTTTTCATTCAGATGCGGGTAGATGTTTTATGCTGTTCACGTCTGTCTGTCTGTCTATCTGCCTGCCTGCAGAGCGGTATAAGCGCTCGTGTATCTAACGTCACGACCCACGTTTTGTGGTAGGTGACTGAAACCAGTACAGTCGGATAGTAGTTCTGTTATTATCTGAGGACGGCAGCGAGACAAAATGGTGGTAACATGCAATGACATGATAGGTGAGGAATAGCATCCAACCACACATTCAGCTGTCTGAGTCTTCACCTGTTGGATATTGCTTTGACCGAAGACGTCCGCAACAGTGATGGAACTGTCGCCCGCACGTTTGTTCGTTCTGATCCATCACCTAACCTAAGTGACAATGAGTGACACTATGTAAACCGCGTTCGTATATGCCACGCAAGCACCAAAGAGGAATTGAGAGGTCCAAACTTTAAGTATGTGTTAGTGTGTGTGTGTGTGTGTGTGTGTGTGTGNGTGATCCTTGGGTGTCATGCTACGACAATGGTAGTAGAACTGACCCACAGTCAAGCACGGGGGTGGGACAAAACGGATCGATTGCCGTTCAGGTACCGGCACACGGACACAATACCGATTTCGTTGTTTCAGTTTTTTTTTCAAATTTCGGCCCGATTATTCACAGTGGGAAGGAGATGTCGGTAGTGTGCCGACACGGTGTGTGTGTGTATATATACTTCGTGTCATTCAGTCGTAAAATTATCAACATAATAGATGACAAGGTGTGGATGTGAGGACGATAAAGCGAATGCGCGCGCGCGTGAGGAAACGAGTACAGTCTCTTGAGGATTGAGTTTTGTGGATGTTTTGGTACACTATGATCAAAATGTCGCACAGACGCGCTCACAAACACACACGCAGATGCATAAAGGTGACGATGCGGGAAGTGACAAGTGGCATATTTCATCTACAGACCGATCAGATGTCACTAGTGCACTACCGACTGGAAGAATTTGACGCAGATCGGGAGAAAAACAGTATGAAAATACGTATTTGCTCAAGCTCGATAAAATTTTCCAGGCGAGAATCCTCATATATATGTGTATATATATATATATATATATTTGTAACTCGAGGAGGCAGCTGATGGGAACATGGGAGATGGCTTCACATACTAATTGTGTGCTTGCGTGTGTTAAAGGCCGCTTTTGTAGAGGGAAAAAAGGATGATTGATGTGGAACAGATGGAGGTAACGTGAATTGAGTTGCCAACTATGCATGAGAATCGTTGAGAGTCTATGCCTAGTGTTGTGCGGTTCAAATCAGAATGAAAACTCACGGATGGCTAGGTCGGATTGTGTGGATTTACAGTGAATGTAGAACACAATAATAACATTATAATGGTTGTAAGGACCTGTGTTCCGCGTATCCTCTCGTAAAGGGTGTGCTGAAGGAAGGCAATGTTTTGTGAATCTCTACTTGAGTGAGCTATCTGTATCACTGCTGGCCTTTTATGATGTCGCATCTCAAGCCATACTTGTCCACTACAGGTCGATTATCTATTTCACTGAAATCAGTTGACCAATCTGATCGAGAAATAGCCGAAATGCTGATGCTGAATGAATCTAATCAGTAACCCCTACATGACTGGTTAGTAGATTTGCGATGCCCATCAATATTGTGTCTACAGTATGCATTGAGAGATGATGAAGAGGAAGGGAGAGGGACGAGCTATGTTCTGACTTTACCACCCAATCGATTTTGAATATATATATATCTTTGTATTTGTATAACTTGTGTAAGCCTACATTTCAGTTAAAAATGTACGCTGTTCGTCACGCGAAATGAAATATACAGTTTCACATAACATGCAACGTAAAGAATTTCGACGGTTTTTGTTTCATGTACAAAACTTTTGACGTAGTTTACTTGCGACCTGCCCCTTTTTGGTTAGGAGTCGGGCTAATGATGATACAGGGGAATTTTTATAACTGTTAATACTAGAGGGTAGGTGCCGAAAAGAGGAGCGTGTAGACGGATGGGAACGACAAGTTGATTGATCGGGATGAAGTAGGTGAAGAGGGTCTCCTATAATCATATCGGCAAATTTAACGCATGAGAGATGATATGACCATTATTGAGTTCTGTTATTGATGAATCGGTTGGGATTAACGATGCACGACTGATTATCATCAAACCACGGGGAGTAGTTTTAAACTTCATTCGTAATCAATCCAGAACTGAAAACTGTTTGATCATTGGCTTCTCCATGAGCCCTGGTGTTGCTTTTTGCGAGTTTTGTGACGTTCATGGGCCCTGCTAGCTTGCCAATATACCCGGCTGTCGAGTAATGAAGTGTCTTTAGGTGATCAGCTATGCATGTTGGTCTTGGAGATACGTCTGTGCACATTTGGAGGGGAGGAAAAACAAATGAAAAGTGTCTATTTATGACTTCTCTATTTCGATTTTAATAATAGTTCGTCTTGATTATATATTACAAAGTTGGTGTGGGTCACTATCATTTCAATGCATAGAATGCATTAGAGTAAACCGCTTCTATAATCTGTCTTTGCGCCGGTTTTCGCGGATCGACTAAATTGATGCTTTTTGTGACTTTTGACTTGAGCAACTGTCTCTTGTTTCGCGTTTTTCCTAGTCCAGTGGACGCCTTGTTTTCGGAACCTCGAAGCTAGGTTACAGTTTCATCATCTTTGGAAAAATGGTCCAGTCACAACTGTTGGTGTGAACTCATTTGTTCATCACAGTTACCTAATTCTTTTCGTCATGTTTGATGATTCCAACCAGTATTTCAAGATTCTTTTTCACTGTTCGCACATAGGACTACAAAGATCGCGGATGCGAGAAGGGGAGGGGGCGGGGAGAAAAACTTAATCGTGCGCAGACGTGCAACCCACGGTAGACTAAACTAAATGAGCGGTAAAGGTGACACTCAGCCCCGAACATATCCACCTTCGTTTAACGGTAAAAAATGGAGGGGGAAAGATTATCTCTCCAACAAAATACTCATCATGAATCACAAATGCAGCCGTTTTATTACCTAAACCACCCACCCACCGCTGCGTATCCACTCCGTCCGACACAGTAACTCACATAGCAAACGTGCACTCTTCATCACACCCCAACTTCGCGACCTGGGCGCAGGTTCTATAGAAGACGTAATATTTGGCCAGGCAACATTCTCGTCGGGATGAAAGCACGCGCGAGCGTGTATGTTAATGTAGATCAAAGAATAAGACCGACAGGTTAAAAGGAAAATGCATACTACAAAGCTCACCGACAAGTATCTATCGTCAACATCTCTGTTGCCGGCATTCGATTGAATTAACAAAAATTCTGCCGACTGCCGCTGCCATCGCCGCCTCTATTTCTACGGCCTGACGGCACTGTCACCCCCACCATCACGGCAATAGTAGTTAGTTCTTCTTCGACTCTGTCTTTGCGCGTGCGTGCGTGCGTATGCACTGGTTTATTTCCACCCCGGTACCAAAGCCTCGGGGGTGGTCCAAACACACACACACACAGACTTGAGAAACTCATTAGCCATGAGAGAGAGAGATAAAAACAACAACAAAAGAATAATGGCTTTCAATTTGTGTTCGGTTTCTTTTCTAATGGACCCGTCGACTGCGACAGATCTACCGGCACGTCACAGGGATAATTAAAGTAATCGAGTCGTCAACTCTCCGTAAATCCCGATTTTCGATGTAGCTGCAGGAAGACAAACAGGGAGGAAGACTTGCGTTATCTCATACTTCATTCGCAGTGTAATTGTATTTTCAATAAACGCAAAAGCACTAAAGTGCAACTGAATTAGGTTCTTATTCGACACTGAATGATAGAAATGAACGCAATTTGAACGGAACGTGTGAAAATCGAAAACTTCGCAATTGAATCAGTGTTTCTTCGAAATCGAACTGTAGAGATAACTAGCATGGTATAAATGTGAAGAGCAATATCTATCACAGACGTCTCCTCCTGCTGTACTTGGAAAACCATCACTTTGAATCCACTTCTGGTCAGCTCACCTGATCGGTCAATTGTTCGCGCTTTTTTCTACTCTGCTAAATGACTACCAGTCTCCCCACTTTCTTTGTGTTGAAATGAGCCAGACCACAGTCTTTCATTTCATCGAGCTCGAGACAGCTAAGCTGAGCCCGAAGTCAATGAACACAAAGAGCAACACACTGTTTACTGCAAGTTACAGCTTTGCCCTTGATAGTCTTGGTTGCTCCGACCACGGAATCTGAAAAAGGTCGAATCGCTGGATAAAAAGAGGTATTTTCAAAGCCAAAAGTGCATGTTGGTTATCGAAAAAAGTACTACACAAACAATGAACACCGACGGAAATGAACATCACATTTTTCTATATTGGATTTGGTTCACAATGGCTGTGGTGAACTAGTTATCCCAATCTACACGATGCACTTAGTATATGTCTACTCTTCATTCAAGCCTTATCCTAAGAGAAACTGTCGGGACGAAAATTCCCACCGATTCAAATTGGAGGTTGTTTTTTGTATGGAGCAATATAAATCTCAGTGCGCATCATGGCGTCCGGGTAAAACTTAGCTCCCTCACATGATTTATTTTTCTTTTAAATGATCACCGGGTTGTTCCTTCATTTTTCGTATACACCAAACAGATCCACCTTGGATCGTATAGATTTCATAGTTCTTGTAGATGCATCAGCGGAATCCACAAGGTGCCTTAATATCACTTCGAATACAGTGTGTTATCAATATCATACGATCTCCCGAAACTCGTTCCTTGAAAATTGCGTTACAATAGTATTTTCTAAAGACAGCATAGTCGTTGCACGATGCACTTAACGGCTGGTTANNNTCTGGCAGAACGCCTTAGGTCCGTTTTGGGAATAATGTGAAGAATTCAAGCACCTCATTCCGTGAAAGTGAAAGCCGGTCGCTTCAACTGTAAAATAAATGCATGGAGCTTGTTCTTTTTATCAAACAGGTTTCAGGACAAGTTAGTTACCACAGAGGGCTTGAGAGGAAGCTCAATTAAGAAAAGAACATATTTTGCTGGTTTCTACCTTTAAAAGACTCGTGTGACATGTTTTATTCAAGGGGATGGGGTGAAATATTTTTTTTTCAGTGTATTTAAGGAATGCGGCTGTGAAATGACAACAAAGTTTCAGTCGGCTCCACAAGAAAATATCGAATGGGGTGAAATTTGAAGATCTGGGCAGCGCAGGTACTCCTCTGCCAATCTATTTTCGTGAAAATGTGTTTGTTGTGCCATGTTCTCACAGTCTTCGAACAATGAGCAGCTAAACCGCCCTGCTGGAACGCCTCCTCTGGATCCAGTGAACGAATATACTGAGTGTAAAGCGGGTGCAGAATTTACGCTATCTGTGGTGCCATAAAATAAATACAGACCATCACGTATGCTTCCCCTATAACACGTGGGTTCCTTTGTGATCAGTAAAATTGATTTTATTTCTGTTACTACTCCCATGACGGTAGAAAACGGCCTCATCAGGCCAGAGTACATCGTGAGTCAACACCATTTGTCTTAGCCAGTTGCGCTTTGCCCCTTCTACAAATCCCACCCGGTTAGCTACACCAGATACCTTCATGGCTTCCCAATGCAAAAAAAATCGCATGGGAGGAAGGAAACACGAGACAGCACGCGTTGTGTGGGTTTGAAGACACAAGCATTTACACAGTACTTCTCAACTCCTCGGGTTCGGAGAAAATGCTTTGTGCATTTTCCACAGTTGGAGTGGCCGATTTTCGCTTTCGCGAATTGAGACGTTTGAATTCCTGGATTGTTTCCTCACCACAGATCAAGGGTGTTCGGTCAGAACAAATGCGCTTTGTGATCAACCGCTTAGGGCTTGCTGCATAGACTGATGATTTGGCTTTATCTTCCACGAGCAACGAAAAATAAAAGTGAAGCGGTCCACTTTCCTCAGACGATTCATGAGGGTGCGTGTGTGTGACCGGACCT
Organism: Echinostoma caproni; assembly: GCA_900618425.1. Taxonomy (NCBI): domain Eukaryota; kingdom Metazoa; phylum Platyhelminthes; class Trematoda; order Plagiorchiida; family Echinostomatidae; genus Echinostoma; species Echinostoma caproni. The sequence continues at coordinate 18,785 of UZAN01040421.1, read as the reverse complement.
ATGATCACAGTCACCTAGTTCAAATGCTTGTTTGGCAGATTTAAGTCTTATGTTGAAATTGTGAAAAGTTCAGTAGGATAAGTAGATTCGAATGTGAAAAGATCAGTGCTATTGGTGTGGCCTCGTAGCTCAGCTGGTAGAGCGTGCGTTGTACAAAGGCGTAGGTGGCGTCCTTGCGTGGGTTCGAATCCCACCGAGGCCACTGAACTCTTCACAATTTCGTTGGATAAAAGTGCAAATGAAACAAAGCTGAAATCTCCGACTTAGTGAACCACTTGGTAGCCCTCAATGTAACACTCCGTTTTATTTTCACACAAGGCCAACCATCACCAGATGGACGGTGATATGCACCGAACATAAATGAAGGTCGACTGATTATTGCTCATAAAAGCCAGGTCGTTTGATTGCTCCTCATACTATGGCAATGTTGAGCACAAGTTCAGGCGGTTGGATGAATTTGCGTGTGTAATGGTCCTTTTGAAGAGGGGGTTCATATTCTGTTGCTGACCCACAGTATACTGTTTCACAAGAAGTCAGCCTCAATGAGATTCTTTGGAACCACCCGAAAGGCAAGAGGTATTCTGCTCGCGATTAGAAGGACCAACGTTTTCCAAGTTCAAGAAAATTATACGAATTTTCGCGATCACCGCGCAGCGTACATGAAACTAACATGAGGACAATATGCTTGTGTGCACGAGAAGCAAATGGGCTTGTTAACCTCAGGAGTCGATCGTACTCAGCATCAGTTAGGCGGCAATCAGAGAGTATCCGTGCTGCGGTACCATGGTTATTGAAATTTACCCTCTTAGGCTGAGCTAAGATGTGCATTAACCTTTTAAGTCCGTCGTCATCCTGCAGAACGAAGTGGTGATACGAAGGTTATTTACTTATTTTATTACCTTTTCACTGGCGACAAATCCGCCATTACAGAGCTTGTCTAAAAAATGGTTTTCGGGATTATAAATCCGTAATTTTTAAAAAGAACTGTCCTATTGAGGTTGCTCTCAAGTATACGAGCGACACGTGTGAGGTTGGAATGGATCACTGTTTCGCGTTAAACTATATTCTTGAAAACCTGGTGAACATGAACCCAGAGGAAAACTGTTCATTTTTAATGCAAGATAGGGGATATAGATCCACCAGTCCGGATGCACGACTCGGTAAAATGTTTTTTCCACTTCCTGTTTTACGAGACTCGCGGTTAGGTGAACTCTCCCCACTAAAACGATGTATCGCGTAAGACTGTATGTGTAAAAGGTCACATGGCTCCAATTCTTCATTTTGTCCATCATATCTACCCAAATGGTATACGCCACAGTTTGTATAACTTCTTGTTCCCTCAAACCAGCGCGAATCCCTACACCACGGACATGCATAATATCAACAGAACATTGCACTATTCACCCACCCACACACCCCAAGCTAGTGTATCATTGTTTCGCCTCCTTGCGGAAAACGTGTAAGCTTCTGAAAAACTATGCTCAGTAGGTAAACTTCTCCTGATCCATCTGATTTGCACTCTGCTGAGAAACTGTGTATCCCAGAAGAGAGAGAGAAATACGGTACCGAGTGAACGTTATCACATTTAGTAACCATATGTTGAAGATCGGCTCNGATCGGCTCGAACAGCTGTGTGTGGGTTCAGTGCGTTTATATAAAAGACCTCGTGAATTCTTTTGATATAGACCGCGGGGTACAGCAGAGTTCAAATCACAGCAACCACTTCTCTGAGCACTAACTTGGGAGTACCGCATCCAGTGCGAATTTGGTTATTTTTAATTATCATGCACAGTGGTAGGAGTAAACTAAATAGTTACGAGGAATTACCGTTCAGTTAACAGTAGTAAGTTGCTTAAGTCCCATTTAAATAGGAGTGTCATGGACCTGGAAGACAGTGAAGCTATCAAATAATAAAGTTAGATGGTGAATGTAGGATTCGAACCTTTGGGTCTGGGATTTACATAGCTTGACAACCAATGGACTTCGTACGAATAAAAACAAGAACAGACGCGCTTGAAATACAAAGTCGACCGGTTATTTCTTCATTCCAAATTTTCTAGCTTGAGCGTTGTACTTCATACGCGTTGCTGTCAGCGCCGATGGCGTAATTTATTGGTCCTCCTATACGGACATTACAATGTCCAACGATACGTTTTTCTGAAAGACAATCAGCAGCGAGGGGGCCTAGTAGGAACTCAAGCTCCAGTCCAATAACAATCTTTTCAGTCATGACCATTCAACTTTAGTCCAATCTTCCATCATCTCAAAATAACCTTGCATCTCTCGCTGCTTCCATTCATCGTCCGTTTATTATCGGTAAACGTAGTTGAAAAATGCACGGTAGACATTCTTAAATGAGGGTGGATTTGGCCTACTTGTCCATTTGATATCTCTCGCTGAGATTAATCTATTTTCGGATAGGAAAAAAGGACATTGCAATGTTGATTTGTCAGTAGAAAAACGCAATTTCTAAACAGATCAGAACATTGTTCAAAAACGCTCGGTTGACAGCTCATCCAGAGAGGAAACAAGTTCACGTGTATCATTGTGATCTGGTTCCGTTAAAATAGAATGAAGGTAAGCGGTGGATTCGTAAGGACACAAACCTACTTTTGCTGTGCATAGCATATGTCAATGATGTCACCTAGTCCGATTTAGCCTGTGTTTCTAGTTCAGTGATTCTAACCTACTTCTCTCTCTCCTGTCTTTTGTTGGAATCTCCATTTTACAGAAGAACGTATTGAATGCAGCCGTTTCAAATAGATGAACGACAAGCTCCATCCCTGGACTATTGAATCCCAAAACCTATCCTTCCTCCCCCTTTGTCACACATAACACGAACCTCATGCACACGAACATATATGCCGGGGCTATCTCAACAGGACTAGTCAGCTTCAGAAACAACTTTGAGCAATTGAATGTGAACCAGAGCGTTGCACCTATATCACCTCAGACGGTCTCGTTCTCCACCAAATGATCCCTCTACAGACTTGTTTTCTGACCCAGCCTCCACCCTCCCGCCCCCGGCTCTATCTATTGGAATACTGTTGTTGTTCACTATTCTGACCTGACTGTCGCACTGCATTGCATTGTACTGTCTGTGTTTTTTTCAGTGTGCTCGACAATACAGAACACAATATTCATACAACTGATGCGTGACTTGAACTTTTATTCATACAGACATACATGAATATATATATATTGAAGTAGAGCCATATATGTATATTCCTGATAAAGGATTAGTGGGAGGCAGTCCAACTAGCATGGACAGTTGCGTCTCAGCAGTTACAGGGTAAAAAAGGGAGACTGTGGTGTACTAGAAAGCCGAGTGAATGGACAGGGGAGTGAAAAAAGCAAGGTTAATGAGTTTGTGNGTTTGTGTATATCGAGAGAGGGCAGAAAGAACAGATGCACACAATCAACTCGACCGAGAGGCGGTAACGAGTTTGAGAAGGTAGAGAACAACCGAGCAGGAAAATTCAGATGCATCTGATATTATACAAAATGGGTCAGACTAACAAGAGATCGATCATCGATACTGTGGAGCTCATTTCAACGGGACTGGGGATAATTAACAAAAGAGGGCTTCACCACGTGTGTGAAAGTGATGCGTAGAGGGGCAGAAAATGAAACGTAGACCCATTTGAGTTCATACTACGGTGGGTACAACAATGAAACGCTCGCAACGGCCCATTCATTAACAATATTACGGCCTTAGTAAGAGACCGAACACAACTGGTGTGAAGTATTTAAGTGAGCGACGGAAGGCAGTAAGAACAAACCGGTCTATCAATCAGATACTTGGATTTTTCTATCTGTTCGGTGTATAGAGAACAGGACAAGCACAAGAGTAATTCAGAAAGAGCCGAAACAGGGTAGCAAAGGGTCGTTTACAGAATGAGTTGGGAATGCCTATGTACAAGGGATCGAAATGTCAATTGTGCATACTTTTTGAACAATCGTCTGCTCCGATGGAACATTTTGATGACGGCAATGCAAACGTTAGAAAAAAGACAGTGCTTTGGTCAGCAGAAGACAGAGAGAGGGAGGGGGATGAAAGACGGCCGGCAGTAGACAAGCATCGGGGTGAGAAGTTCAAACGTGCTATTCGGCTCGCTCGATTCGCGCGACAACTTTTCCATCCCAGAGCGGTATGATTGCATCGTCATGTGTCAATTCTTCGTGTACCACTCCTGTGCCAAACTCGTCACTTGGTTTCTTGAAAAAGTAACTGAAAGAAATGCAATAGAAAAGGTTAGCGAGGTCGAGGAAAGATCCACTAGAAGAGGTGGGAATAGAGAAACCATAAACCCGAAAATGAGTTGGTGATAATAAACTTGCCCACTTGGAAGTGTGAAAACAAAGAAATTACGAATCAGGTCGAAGACAACAACAACATCAATTAATTAAACTCAGGTATAGCATCTGACAAATCGATCGATTTCAAATGCGCTGTGGTTGTAAAGAGGGACTCAGTTACCCTTTGTCTGAGGAAAACTCCGGGATCTGACCAGGAGATGACACCTGTGGGTTGTTGTATCAGGATAAGGTAAGGGAACGAAAAGCACTGAATTGAAATAATTAATGAGCGAACGACACAATGTCCCGTTGATCGAAGAGAGGGCAATACTAGCTACCTGAAGAACATTTGCCAACAATGGCTGATTCAGAAGGGAAGCTGACAGTGAAGAATAAACGCTCTTGGGGGTTGTAAAGCAAACCGATTTACACCAACACGAGTCACCTCACACACGCTCCCTGAAAAAGCATATTTTTCGAAACCCGAAACTTAGGGATGTTTTTACTATCTTCCCGCCTCCGACTTTTTAAGGATCAGTACCAAATCATACACGGTTGCAATGGGTTGTGGGCCTTTGGTACTTGAATCCTTTTTCCGGACAGTAAGTGATTCTACGAAACGGCAGGACGAGAGCCAGCTGGTAATCTAGGTGGGTCATAAAACAGACGATTTGAGTGACTTTTACGAGCGGCTCCGCCCTGGTAAAACAGGCCACCCGCGAGCGATGATGATTCGAAATCCGGGTGAAGCATATAAAACCAGAGGTAGGTAGGAAAACATTCAAGAAAGCGTAGTTTTTGGTGTCAAGAGCATTTGTTGATGACAGCCTGTGTCCTGAAGAACGTAGGCATGATACTCCAGACCATCATTATTTTGAGATGGCTACAACGTTGTAGTTGTACCACTGAAATACGGTATAAGATAATCATTTTTCTTTTCACTGCACATCCCAACTAGTATACTAAAGAAGAAACAAAACCCGAATAGTCACCTTTCACTTGGTGAGGTTGATCGGTGGCGGCCGATCGGTATAGGTCACAATAACATCGACCTACAGAGCAGAGGTTCGAAGTTCATCAATCAAAGCCGTCATCTAACACTTACACTCCGTTTGGGTCCTTGAAGTCATTGATTTTCTGATCAATACACACAGGTATCAGTTTCAACAACCAATAACAGTGTACTTTCGTGTGACGGTAAATACAAATAGGTCAAAGCATTCGATTGCGAACAGCCACCGACTTATGCAGTCACAGTAACTGCCAACAGGTAGCGTAGATTCAGCGCGTGATCAGTGCTAATCTGCACCTTTAATCAACGAGAACTATATAGTCTCTGGTTACCGGACTACTGAATTCCAGACAAAAATTGAATTCGTAACCATTAGGCGATACCGTAAATAACACAACTGTGGTTTATTTAAATCGAGGACCTAAACTAAGCCCCCGAAGAAAACTTTGGCGCACAGCACTGGGATCCGGACCCCAGATCCCCGAATTCTGATTTCCTATTTCATCTACGTACATTACCTTGGATAAGTAAATTTTTGATAAACTCACTCGATGCGGTTACTAGAGGGACACCCGCGCGTGGATTTTATGCCAGGGCAAGGTCAAACAGTGCCTTGTCCGTACCACATGAATCACTGACTTATGGGGATGAACATGGCTGTGGTGTGCTACGGTTGAACAAGCCCAGCAGGCTGTAGAGCCTGTTCGCCTCAAGAACACATGAAAAAAGATACGGGGGCGAATTCTAAACATGGACAACTGTGATACATGATCAAGTCCAGGCAAGAAACGCTTTATGCGTCCACATCATCAGATTAAGTAGAGCGTATGAAATGGGTCAGATACAGGACACGCACAAGCTTATCAAACATGCATAGTGACAAGTCAGGTCATTCCACCATGACAGGGTTGAGGACACACTTCAATCCCGGGATCAGTTGATCCAGAATAAGATATCATCAGTTTGCATATGGGGAAGAGGCATCGATTTGTTCCCAGGTGGTAGACTGTCTAACTCGGGGTATGCAGACAACATTGTGCTGCTAAGTGAAGATCCAGGTAAGTCGCAAGCTTTTCTGGACAGCTTGGGTGCTAAGTGTAGCCATGTTCGATATGCGTTTCGCACCTTCAAAGTGTAAAATGGTGCTAAAGGATGGGTTGGTCCAGCACCCAGTCTCACTCTAAATGAGAGTTGGTGGATGAGTTTTGTTACTTGGGCAGCTACATTTCACCCGGTGGACGCATTGCGAATGAAGTGTCAGCTCGCATACAGAAGGCTCGGTTGGCATTTGACAACTTGAGATATCTGTGACATTTGGTTTTCCGTGAAGGGTCGAGTACACGCCGCGGCAATTCGGCCGGTTCTGTTAAACGGCGCAGAAACTTGGCCGTTGAGAAAATAGGATAAAGATAGACTGTCGGTACTTGAACACCGCAGCATTGCACGAATCTGGTGTGGCAACCGGACGATCAATGCTGAGGTTAGGCGCAGAGTTTAAGGTATTCGCGATCGTCCACTGGAGAAAGTGATCGACCTCCATAGATTACACTAGTTGGGGCATGTGTTACGCATGTCACCAGATAGGTTGCCACAGCAAGCGATGTTTGTCGAGACAGATGTTGGGTGGAGAAAAGACAAGAGCAGTCAGAATAAGACCGGGCACGAGGGTATGAAAATACTAACCAGGAAACTCGGTCACAAAGGTCCCCTTAGGCTCTCTGGCTAGGGACATCGGGATGATGGTAACCGGTGGTTAGACACTGAGTGATATGGCTGATCGTGGGAAACAATGGTGTTCTTGCAGCATCTCAATTTCTTTGCAGCCTTAGTCCACTGAAATTCTCCACTTTCTCTTCGACTCTACTTTGTACTCTCCGGTCTTTCTCCTACTGTTCATCCAAATGGGTAGCCAAAAGACAGCAACCAAAACTGGCGCATGAAAATGCGGTTGTGAAAAACTGAAACTGATAGGACAAAGTTGATAGGCATAATAAAGGCGAGGATGAATTTACCAGGCACACGCACGCAGGCGTGAATACTCAAAGAGACGATTGCCACACACTCACCGATATGAGCCCTTCTTGGCGATAAGCTGCTTGAACTGACCCAAAGTGAGCGAACCATGTGTAAGCACAGTTGATCCTGATTGTGTGTCCACTTCACCGGTACTTTGTGTTCCGGGCCACACGGTTCGATAGGGTACCGGATCATCACAAAGATAGTAGCCCACGATTAATCCCACACTGCCCTGCGTTCCAGGTGTTGAATCGACTGAGTCCAGTGCACTGTTAGAGAGGGAACAGGGACAGAAAGATGAATAATCCCGCAGAAAATTGAGAATTCAGCAATGTCTGTGGTTGGATTGGAGCGAGATATTATTACAGCCAGACTCTAACCAATCGCTTTGCTTTGTGAATCCGATTATCGCCAAGGAATTTCATAGCTGTTGGAGTTTATTAGACCATAAAATACTTATTCCGATCACCATGATAACTGTCGTTTAATTATTAAACTGGTCAATCGACCACGTGATCGATGATGGCAAATCGCCAATAGTGACATCATCCTTAACTCAGATAAGGTGAAAAAGTCACGTTTCCACAACAGCCGGTTTAGTCTACGTAGTACAGGATACACTAGCTATTTGGTATGTTCAAGAGACAATCATGAATAACGCGAAGGAACAAAACTGGCAATCTCACTCTGCTGAGACTAACCTCGTCCCATTTAGTCTGAGCTATATAGATAGGACCTGACCTGTCTGTTAACAGAGTAAACTGAAAGCGACGACGTTCACATCGATTCTACAAATCTGAGGCTCTGATCATGGAATAAATGTGTGGATGCGTTTCAGACCAAGTAATTAAATAATTAACTTGAAGGGGGGGTTGCTTGCACTTCCAAGTGAATGTAATTGAATGAGCTGAAATAGCTAACAAAGTGCGTTGCAAAGTGAAAATGTGGGGAGTACAGCTGAGATCAGCTCCATGTGCGAAGGAACTATACTAGGGATTCACATTTAGAACAGTACCAGCAAGTATCTGTACGATGTGATTCGCTATTTTTGTGACACGGTACTGAATATTGTTTACCAGGGTTTCTTCGCCAGTCAGTTACTCAGTACGGATCTGATTCCTATCCCTACGATTGCATTAAGGTCACTATCGATTGGCATCGCGTTCAGTATATGTGAAAAAAACATATCGCCGGAATTTGATTCAAATTTGGTGAGGATGGCAACAGTAGTGAATCGGTTTACAAATAACGGCGCTCAAACCTCGACATCCTCTTCCTGTGCTGGTAGTAGACAGCTTGATCATCACAGAACTTAATACCACGCCTATAACATGGAATGAGGACTCACTAAATTCCGATTCATCAAGTCTGAAGCTGATAGTTCCCATAAACAAACGATGGGTCCCTCACAACATTTACTGTTCACCGTAATGAGGTGCGTAATAAAAAACCATTTGAGCAACGCTTTTCGTTCCCCGAAACAGAAGCCTTATGGAGTTTTATTATCACAATGACCACTATGCCAGATGATATTTCAAGGCTTCTAGGTTGTTAGGTCAGGTTGTAGTGGTATGATCACATGCCCACTGTATCTAACCTTTCACAGAGGTTAGTTACCATACAAAAATGCCGTTTGATGACGCTTGGCATATTGCACGAAAATGATATTCACGAGATACCGATTGAAGGTAATTGGGCTTGGTTACCATTACCAAGGACACTGAAAAGTCTGCAGCAGTTGTATATTCATTTTTTCGAGATTGTTATGGGCATTCCAGTTGGAGATCTTTCCTGGCACACTCTTGGGTGCGGAAAAATATGGGAGGCGGGGTGGGGGATTAGAGCTCATGATCGCGAGCACCTAATGTTCACTCATCATAACTGGTAACCCAAGTGCTCGAACATGAAATGGTGAACCAGACAATGATTGATGTGGTATCGAGTCGCCACCATTTATGATAATCACTGCAGTTAGACATGATGAGACATACTCGACGTTACTTCGTTCTGCAGTTGAGAAAAGAGGAATAAGTAAAACGACATGAAATCCCCAGTTGCAATCTTCCTGCAAAGCACATGATAAGCCTTATCACATCTTGTTCTGTAGAAAGCTGTTCAGACCAATTGAATAAAGCGAGGATTTCGAGAGATAATTTGCATCAAAAGCTAGAGTGCAGTGAACCGATCTCCACCTCTCTTCCTTTTATTGAGACACAGTCGAAATGAGACTCAGTACTTACCAATTGGTCCGCGAGCAAGGAAGCGGCTCGGATTGTCGTGAGCCCGGGTTTTTCGATGTTGAATTTGTCGCATCGCGACCGGTCGGACTAATACCGACGTGTTTGCTGGAATATCGACGATGTGTACTGGAGCGTCTGTGACTGTTGTGTTGGTTGTGATGGCCATGATGATGACTGTGCTGCTTGCGGCTTTGACTTGTTTTTGTGGGTGCGGATGTGGGCCCCTCATCGGAACACACTGACTGACTGGTTTGTAAATACAACCAGTGCTGCAGTAACTGTCCACTTCCAGCTGGGTGCCCGGTTGGTGGGTTGTTGGCGGCTTGGATGACTTCTTGTCCCTTCACGTCTAAAAAGAATAAGGACATTTTTCGAGTAATGAATCGGCTAAATGGGATTACACAAAGGATACCACAATAGAGGTCATTTGTTCAGTTATGATGCCATAAAAACGTGATAATTTTGGTCTGCTTGCAGACACCACAGTAGTCTATATCACTTCAAGAGTATACGGCGTTCGATTACGAGCCTATGGCATTATTACGACTACACGCTGATCGTTCGAAACCATTCTCCGTCGTACGTCTTAGGTTGAGGCGATGAATATAAACCAGAAGAGTGAAACAGTTTTAACTGAGAGAAAATCCAAAACCGATGTGTCTGTAACTGAAGAACAGCAAGGAACTCCCACGTCTCCGTGAAAATCAGTACAGAAATGAAAGCTCAGTTTTTACAACCCTTGACCAGGCACTTTCGTGCGCAGGTTCAAATCGTGGAGCAAATAATCTCGTCATCCAAACACAGTCAACTTTGTTCTATTCTACAGCTAATGGAAAACAATTTTTACTTACGAAAAACATTTTTGCTCGGGTAGCATAAAATGAATGAAAATACGGTAGTTTGGGTGAGTGGCCTCATAATACCGTCTGAAAGTTCTGAGCCTTTTGGGTTTTACGACGAGAATGTTTCTTTTATCACATGGAAAATGGGGAAAACATATGTGAAAAATGAATAACATATTGTATGACCTCGTCATACGGTCAAAAAAGGACTGAATTACTTTTTCACTCAAACTGACTTACGATTTGACGCAATATGTGTGTAAATGGGGATAATTTTACACCACTGGCTGTGCAAACGGTCAGTAGGTAGCGGCAACAAGCGCCAAAGGCTCTTAAACAATCGTCACTGACTCGTGAAAAAATACGAATTACTTTGGTATAAACTGTCCGAGGTCGACTTAACACACACATTGCAACCGGAACTGATCTGTCGAAGAAACCGGTATTGTTGATTCATGCCATGAGAGGCCTCCAAAAGTATGGTTGGAGGTGGGTGTCTAGAGGTGCGGCTGGTCATCCCACCCTAGCAACCCGCGAAATGCTCTTATACGAACAAGCGTCTCGAAACGTCTCTGCTGAGGAAGCCCTACTCACTGCCTTCTCGTGGCGGCGGTGTTTCCTACCAAAGTGGGAGGATGAAAAGTCGAAATCTGGGCTGGTGGACCACTGGTAGTTCACCTAGGGGAGTTGGTCAAAAACCCTGCCTCCAAACCAACCATGAGGAGGCGTATAAACCACAGATTTACATCTTCCTGGTTGTGGTAGTGGTCACCGGCTCGATTGGGCACCTTGGACGTCTGACCGTCCAAAGGGCGCATGATCCGATGAACTGGACGCCGGCCCCCAATGGATTGCGGTTCTCACACACCGCCTCGCTGCCTTGCGGGATAGGCCTTGGCTAGCCAAAGGCTCCGGTTGTAGATTCCTTAATAAAATTCACCTGCACTGGCCTGATCAACCTGGCAGTATTCCGCCCACATGCAAATCATGGAACGTTTTTCTTTTTCATAAAGATTATTGTAACATGATTTGTTTGGCATACAGTCTGGATTAAGACGTATGTGAAAATAAAAATGCCATGAGATCGTAAGCAAATTCACAGCCTTGTGAGATGCAACCAGACAAAATACGAGTGATGGAACAGAAGTGAAATGATGTACTGATGGACTTTTCCTGTACCTGATGGATGACTGAGATCGTAGGCCAAATTGCGCTTGCAATCGCAACAGTCCATCACTGAGCAAGAATTGGAACAGGTATAGTTGGTCAATGTGTGACATTGTTTCGATCCGGACTCATCTGCCGTAGCGGAGAGATAGTAGTTGTTACGTGATTGTGTGCAACCTGTCCCAGCCGGATTGGAATGGGTGTATAGGTGAGTGCAGACCCCGGATGGACAACAGTGTTGTGCATTGCTGAACTGAGATCGAGGCGCGGATGGGGCGCGAAGCGGACGTGATGCAAAATGCGGTCCAGACGAATGGTCACGAAATGAGGCATGCCAGTTTCGAAGACTTCTAACAAAAGGAAACAGAAACGCAAAGATGAAGATCGATGAGAAGCAGTAATACAAAATGGAAGTTCTATTCTGAAAGGAATTGTGTACTTCGACCAAAATAGTTAGATAGACTGCGAATAATTTGCTGAACTCGATGACTTTGTTGGCACTATTCATATGGTCGATCAAAGTTCCTTTGCTGCTTGAAAATGCAGCTGGCCGAATCTGTGCAATCTAATTTTGTTACATTCTGCAAAGAGAAAGTATGGCGCAGCTAGGGATTTACAGGAAGCAATGACCTCGAAAGTAATTAGTTGATGAAACCAAGGATTTTTTTAATGGACTGGGTATGCGTGTGATTAGTTAGGAAGCATGATATGCCAAACCTTCTTCCCTGGGGAGCTTAGGAGGTGAACTCGTTTGGATAACATAAACTAAATTTTTTTATGAGTTTTGGCAGTTGGATTCGGCCGTCAGCTGCTCGGCAAAGTAAGTTAAAGATTAAAAAGTGACATTTATACTGGCAACTACAACAGCTCAGACAAGGAAAAGCGTTAAGCAATCTCACATAACCAGTTACCACCTTCACCATAACAAAAACCCAGTGCCAGGTATTATAGATATTTCAATAGCCAGCAACCACATCAGCTGGATTTCAATGCAGGTCCACGAGGTTGAAGAATAAACAGAAACTCACTACCGCGAGCGCAAAAAAACACCAATTGCTAATGACAGATAATTATGCGTAGGCTAAGGTGTTATTGGAATGCTACGCTACACATTAATGTAGTGGACAAGAATGAGGATTCGGCCATTTTCATCACAAGGAATACCTGCTATTTTTCTACATTTTTCAATTACCAAGATAGTCTTCTTGAAGCTTTTAGGTATCCAGATAAATTGCACACACTGTACTGTTTGTGACCCGATTGCTCAGATAAGGTGAAGTATGACGGAACACTGCATTTTACCTGAGCTTTTGATAGCTATAGCTTCCGTACTTTATTCCTCTGGGAACGGCTTACGACGCGGGACAAAAACAAGCATGTGCATGCATCACGATAGCGAATCCACGATATTCTCGGGTTTTATATGTTTTCCATCTTGTTCTGAAGATTAGACAGAACGGAATCATTTACTCCTCATATCCCCTAGTTAGTATGCTTATCAACAAACTGGCGGCATTCCTCTTGAACGCAGCAGCGAATGCAAGGTGAGAGAGAGAACACACGCCGGTCATATCAGATATCGCGACCAGTGGTGCTCTTTCTATTCATGATCTAACACCTCAGACAAAACAACTTGCCGCATAATCTCATTCATTGGAGACTAAATCCGAAAGGACCTCAAAGTTCACCAGGCGTAGAGAGCTAGTTTATCTAACACCGGCAGTTTTCTGGCGCAGCCGCTTGACATCCCAGTACTTTCTCGTTGTATGAAAAACAAACTACTGGCAACACAAAAATCAAAAATTTAAATGACTAACGACTTTCGCTGCTCGTTAACCTTGTGATTAAATAATTTTAAATCTTAAAATGGATTAGTCAAGAAATCGAATACAAGTATGGCAATCCTTACTGGCTACGGCTTCCACGATCCGTCGTTAGAGGCAACTGATCGTACGTAGACGAAATGCCCGAATCAAACGTGCTTGATGTGTCCGACGCGGCAGGAAAACTGTGACTCTGAGTAGAGGCACGGCCAGCAATCCCAGTATCAGCAGTAGGAACAGCTTTGTTTAATACTTTGTCAGTTTCCGCGATTGACCATACGGGTCCAAAGGACTGAGTCTGGACCTGACGATGCGCATTACACGGTCGCCACGCATTTTGGACGCAAGATACACAATATCCGACAGCGTCCACTCCTTGTATTGCTGATGCACCTAAAAATGTTGCTTTTTCCGTTATGGGGTCTACTCCTGGAATAGGACGAGGATAGTGGTGATGGTACGCAGAACGACACATGAGTGGAGGTGAACATAACAAATCGTAGTTCTGATAGGGAGACATTTTTGGTGCGAACGGGTGACTGCTTGTAGGCGGTACAACTAGGCCAGGATCTGCGTTCCGACGGTAGTGACGGGTCATATGTTCTACCAACTTTGTGGTAACCTCACTATTGACCATGGCCAATTCTGTGGTTGAAGATGACAAGGCTTGTAAACTAGCGGCAGCCACGATTGATCGAGTCTCCAATTCGCCCTGAATTAGTGTATTATTAGGGAACGAAGGGTCGACCGGATAAGGACAGTGAGTAACCACGCCACTATCCCAAGAAGCGGTAGATCGAGCATCAGATCGATTGTGCACACGGACGGCACTTCGCCGACGGGAACCTCTCTGGACGGGATCTGAAGCATCCGGTTCCGCATGGTACGACGAAGTGAGAGCGGCAGAGAGAGCTGTGCGACGTCGTCCGCTTGCACGGTCTCGCGGATTGCCAGAGAAAGCACCACGGGATTGTCGAAGGGTTGGATCGGCACCAGGACCATGCGACTCTCGCACAACGTAGTCTAGATCACCCACCTGCTTCGCAAACTCCCCACTGGCTTCGGGCATTAACGCATAATCTTGTTCATCTGCCCAGATGCGAGAGCAATGTTCATCTAGAATTCCCTGTGCATCTTCGTCTTCGACGGGGAGTACTAGTAGAGGATCCAGTATCCGTGTGGCCCACTCGTATGTTCCAGATTTAGAATTACATGCATCAGGAAGATTGGTCGAAGAGTGTGCATTTAGCTGAGCCGCATCACATTCAGTCACAGGTGGGTTGATTGTATGTGAATCGGAGTTGGGCACGTATGAAAGTTCATCCATTGGATCGTTCCCCGAGACAGAACAATTTGTATCCACTGCATTCTTCTCATCCACCTTGAAATGACCAAATCAGTATGTGTGCGAGAGAGAGGAAGTGGATCAGACAAATGACGATTAATTGAAACCTAATAAACAAGTAGAACATGATTGATGTATAAGAATGAAATTTGCATAACAGGAATAGCCTATATACGCGTATATTGGCTAAAAAGCCAATGTCAGTATTTACCGATGGCAAATAAGAAATGGTTGTCCAATTTCGTTCTGGCCACTATAACCTTTTGACAACTCGCCAGAGTGCTAAATATATGCACATGATCACTGTCTGTGCCGCTTTGTTCGCACTAGTCAGACTGCACGTGAATGGAAAGAGTTACATAGGGTGGAGAGGAAGAAATAGACAGTCAAAGGCAAATGGCGAACCGGTCAATCGTCTGACTGACCGGCCGGCTGGCCGGCGAAGCAAACAATCGCCGTCGACCCATCAACCAACGGCGGTTCCATCCGACAGATTCCGAACGGCAGCGGCACGGCTGTCTAGGTCGGCGACAGGAAAAAAACGTGTGCAAGCAAACACTTAGATGTACACACACATACATACAGTGCTGGCACCACACCTAAAACGGTGACGACGACAATAACAACCGACCAACCTCCAACACAAAGACCGTAAATTTGACAACTGGAGAACACAGCACAGATATAGCGAAATGAGAGCTGGAGAGCGAACAGTTCGATGGAATTGCTCATGAACGATCTGCCTTCACACGACCACGACGGATACAAGGCCCAATGAGTCAGACATTGTGTCGGTCAATTGCGCTTGCGTATTTTTACTACGTGCAAAGTAAATCATTGAGTCAGAAATATCTTGGCTTCGTGAGCGTGAACGCTACAGCAACGGAATAAACGGGATTGATATTTGCGAGCACAAAACAGCTGGGGTTATTGTAAAGTAAACAATAACCGTTTGGTGTTGTTTCGAATGACTGTCAACGACAAAAACTGACTCAGAGCTAGAGGAAATCGAAACAAATTATAAGAGCCATCAGTGAAAAGTCCAGTAGTCGTACTCTAAACAACACGGGGCATCCCATAATTTTACCTCAAGCAGTTGACATGCAGCAGCGAGTATTTCGTGTTGTATCAATCAATGTGGGCTAAGCAGACCGGGATATAGGGACACGTTAAAAAAGAAGACAATGCATGAAACCCCTGTACACGATGCTCATGCATGCCAAGTGGTTGTTTTCTATAGATCACAATGTCCCGGATTTGGCATGCATGAGTAGGCGTGCAGTTGCCCACTGAATGCTACAAGGGTCCTGTGAAATTGAGGAATGTCGTGGTAACTGATAAACTAAGCCCCGAAGGAGCAGTTACCAAAGCTTCAATAAGACTAACTTTTACAAGGAAAAGTATCGTACATGTAATAGCCGATGAATCACTGAAATTGATTATCACATTTAAAGTTCGATCAATAATAATCAGTATCATGTCAGCGTTATTACCATACCAGAACAAATTAAGCAAGACATTGAGACTAGCCGCTCGGTGGGTCGTAACTCTTTGTTCGTAAGCAGCAATATATCACCAGTCTGAAGTGTCCACTTATGTCGAGCCTGCCATGTGCTTAGTTACATAAGAGTCTAGCGTTTCCATAAGGCACTAGCCAAATATTCTTTTCGGTTCTGACAGGTGGAATAATATTCTGTAGTCCTTTGATGGATGAACAATGCAGGATGTGATCTCAACAGCATCAGATTGTTTGGGACAAGAGATATACCTGGGTCTTCGTTCGTCATCTGGAATATATATATATATTTCATAATAAGTAGTATGTGATGGACTGGAAAAATTTACCTGAAAGCACACGACCGGTTTCGCGGTTCTTTCCGCTCGTCAGGTATGCGTATCCGGGAGTCTTTTGTCAGTTCATTCATATACATGTACCCAGGAAGTGTACATTCGTCATAATCACCTTGTTTGCAACACCCGGTGACCATTGGATAGACAGCTCTTTCAAAGCTAGTCCATTGAAGAATCAATGCATATATATATATATATATATATATATATATATATATATAT
>UZAN01040420.1:45170-56983 GCA_900618425.1 Echinostoma caproni | reverse complement strand
CCGCTTGAATTTGTTTCGACATTCCAATCTTCATTTTGCTCTTTTATCCAAATGGGCAACCAAAAGACAGCAACGAAAACCGGCGCACGAAAGTGCATGGTTAATGGTTGTTAAAACTGAAACTGATATACATAAAGAAACCGTTAGCGATATTCCAAGAATCCGTTCATGAATTGTCTTTTTCAACTCTGGTCCAAATGCTCAGCGTTAGTCTGCTTATTTTGGTTTCTGAATTTACCTTCTACCTTGCTTGTTATATATGGGACATGGAGCAAACTATCAGGCAAATAAATATGCCTATTGACGAAAACTGCCTAGCAGTTTGCTACAAAGAATCTTATCCTATGTTATCTTCTACCGTCCTAAATGTATCGTGAAAAAGTTGAAGGCGTTTAAAGTAATTTATGCCACAAAAACGAACATGATCGATAGTCTTTGGAAGCACTTTATAACAGGGACAAAAAAGGTACATCAAGTACAGGAATTGTCCAGTACTGAAGTTGACTTCTTTTCTCTTCTTTTTCATTTTTACTTCCTTTTATTGAATATACAAAGATACAATTTTCAGGAAGGGGGAAGCGGCCAATCAGAGGGCTGCCATACAACACACACAAACGGGGAAAGTCAGGCGGTGGTGGTGGGATTCGAACACTCGTCCTCCGGGGTGGTAATTGGTGACGTTACCACCGGGCCAAATTTGTCCAATGGCTGAATGTAAAGCCTACGTATCTACATTTTGATTCAATCGTGCAGTTATTAACATTTCGCATTTGATCTGACATAGATAGTTATTTGTTTGTCTTACGAAAAAAATGTCATGCACATTTTGCTTACTCAATCACAAATTCCATTCATTTTCTGTTATTGCGAAGTGATGTCCATTTAACCGGTCATCTACCGCTCTATTTAAGAGGATGCCGTTGATCATAGATGGCTTTCCAATCCTCAGCTTCTGTTCTTGTTAGTCTTACCGTATCCATATGACAACACCTCAATACTACTTTCTCATTAGCAACAATCGAAAACAATAAAAAAAAAGAATAAAATTTTTTCACAACCCAAATTAGGTTGGATCTCTATGGCCAGGATTTTCTCTGATCGCCTTGTGCGTGTGTGTGTGTTTTGCCTCTTCAGTTTTTTTCTGTTGGGCCCTGCGGTCCTACACATTTCCCGCCATCTTTTTTTGACTTCAATCAAAGTCAAAGTCAAAGTTTTGTTATGGGTGATTTGACAAAGCTAAAACTTAGCATGCCCCAAAGGAAATTTCTAGAATCGTTTGGATGACTTTACAAATGGAAATTAAAAAGTAATATGCATGACCACTCACGGCTGTCGAAATGTTAAGTGTTCCAATGCTCTATCACGTTGCGATTTGTATAGTTCAACTGTTGGAGCACACACCACATCAGATGGAAGAGAATTCCGTATACCACACAATCTGACCACAGACTAGTGATTCTGGCAATCAAGATGGTTGTTTTGGGTATTTAATTTAAATGAATGTCTTCCGAGGTGTTCATTTTGAGATAAAGTCAGAATAGAACGGTAACGGTGGTTGGGTTGATACAGTATATGGTATGTGAAGATTAGGTTCAATCGAAGTCGACGGTGTTGAGATGAGTAAAGCCCCAATATTTGCAGTCTTTTGCAGTATCTCTCGTTATGCAGGCATTTTACCAATTTAGTTGCGAACCTTTTTGGACGTTCTAGAACCTTCTTGTCGCGATTCAACCATGGACTCCTTACTTGACCGGTGTACTCCGTGTGTGGCTGAATGAACGCTGATGTCAAGCGAAGGAGCAGTGCTTTTTCGAACTGCCCGAAAGCACGTTGGAGTAGTCGAAGTTGGTTTAGAGCCATGAATGATGCTCTGGAACAGTATGGTGGTGTTGTTTACGTTTTTAGCACTACAATGTGGTTGACAAGGAAAACGACTGTTTGTTAGGCTATTCTGCACCATTGAAACAACAAAGATCCACAAACTTGCAATGGGGAACCGTTCAAACATAATTTTTGCCGAATAATCGGGAGAGGCATTCGGTTCTAAAGAATGGCATCTCGATATTACGGGGGGGGGGGGAGGTGCCCAAAAACTGAAACATTTTAGGCTATATCCAGAATGGCATTCGCAGCTAAACAGATGATCGGAGAGTTGCGAATTGCATCAACGTTTCCCCTATGTGGATCACGATACATATTAAGCTGTACGGAGTCTTCCCCATATGTGTGCGGAGTGACTGACAATAATAGTTCATGACTGACAACATGAAAATGAGTCATCGATTCTATCTAACACTACCGGTCTGTGGGAGTTGAAGTGTCATAGTGAATTCATTCTACAGCCGAGTAGTTAGTTATTCATGAGTAGGAAAAGTTTACTACTCGGTAGTAGCCTACAGAGCAAAAATTGGTATAAAAATGTTTGTTCATCATTATCATCTGCAGTTTATAACCTGATCAATGATGACACGTGAATCGCTACGGATATTGCCAGTTGTTTGCGCTACTCGGCTCTGTGTGTAGCAAAATCCACAACCACCTTTACACTCAGTGTGCTTAGATGAAACACATCACGGAACTAAACATATGTATTTCCGAAATACGTTTATGCAACAGAATCTGTCCCGACATGAATTCACCCCTCAAACAATTTACCTGTGTGTGATATGAATTCAGAATCCTAGCGGTACCAGTCGCTGATAAAGTGGTTATTCAACGGGTGGGAATTGGCTGGTATAGTTCTACTTCATGAATCAGACGATTGTGTCAATGTCACACTCGAGTTACCATTTCAACACGGACTATTGAATACGATTTTCTGGTAGACCTATTGGTTGAACCTTATCCGCGTAACGTCACGTGAGGAGTGAACAGTGAAACAAAGCATTTTGTAAATACGACGGCTGAACAAAACTTTTTCGGATGCATAAAAATTTTATTTGTTGCATAAAAATAAGCTTGGGTCCTCTTTATCCACTTCGTTGGAACCGGAAGAAGACAAATACTGCGAGATGTTAACATTTCTTTTAATCTCGTCAATCGCTACAACGTAAAACAATCTGGTATTTCTACAAGAAAGTTTTGATAACTACAGTAGTAAAATGCACAATATTCAAGGAAGCACGGGAGAGAGTGGGTTGGGAAATCAGGTTCATGGCATTTTAACTGACTGAGTGAGAAAATTTTGTGTATTGGGTTACGTAACTTGAATAACATCACCTCGCTAAACGCCAGAATCCTGAGATTCAATTTACGTAATAACGGCTTGAACGACATTTTTGGGTCAATTTGTTGATGTGCATAGCAGACGAAAGACATCGGTTGATCTGGTCTGCAAAGTACCGAAGAATAAGGTCTTTCTCAGACTCACTTTTAAAGGTGATCATATAATGAACAACGTGCGTTAAAAGCTCAAGGCGGCACTGTGTCGAACTTTTCCTGCCGCATGGCTTCGATTGATACCATATACCCAAGGACTTCGTTTAGATAATCGACAACAGAACCAGACGGACAATTCTGTTTCACATATCGTCTACCAGTTCACCTGCAGTTGCGGTGACACTTACATTGGCAGAACGAATCAGCCTCTGGCACAGCCGATATCTGAACACATTCCCAAGTGGTTGGTACAATCGATGACGCAACAAAGTCTTAGAGGTCAAACCGATAAGAGAAATTCAGGGTCATCAATCGCAAGACATCTCATGGCAACTGGACACATCGTTGACCCACAAATGTCGTTCAAGCCGTTATTACGTAACTTGGACCCCATGATTTTGGCGTTTAGCGAGGCGATGCTAATCAAGTTACGTAACCAAATATTATGTGCACAAAAGTTTCTTACTCAATCAGTTAGACTGCCATGGACCTGATTTCCCAACCCACCCCCTCCCCTGCTTCCCTAACTATTGTCCATTTGACCACTGTAGTTGTCAAAACTTGCTTGTATAAATACCAGATTATTTTACGTTGTAGCGACTGATGAGATTAAAAGAAATATTAACATGTCGCAGTATTTGTCTTCTCTCGGTTCTAACAAAAATAAGCATTAAATTTTTTCAAAGTATTCTCTACCAAAGTTCATACACAATTCCACGAGCTCAAATCATTTGGTGAAGCAGCTCGATCATGTCAAAGCGAGTTCACTGAGGGCTTCCTCTGCAGCTGTTGGTGACTCGTACCGAATTTCACTCATCATACGCTTGACATTTCGGAATACAGTGCTTCTCGAAGGCACGTCATCACCAAAAGTAGCTCGCAAACGATGAACACTCTGCTGCTGCTTTAAACCACATTTTTAGGTGTAGAAAATCATCACCCTCCAGTGACATCGACTGAGTTTCATTCTTACAGCCCGAGTTTGGCGATTCTTACGGTTTGTGAGCTGTTTTTGGCTGTTGATATTTGGTTTTGGGAGTTGCAGTCACTAAACAATAATCACTATAATTTACAGGTCACTTTTTCCTTACCCGGTCATCGGCACCTCGCGTGTATACTACGTATTCGGAGGCTTTTTGCTCAGCCCTGGCACTTCAGGAAAACCTATCACTAAATCAATTGGTAGAAAGGCTTGCTGGTCTCCAGAGAAATGTTTTGTAGTTGATTCCACGCTCAGAATTATTTTGTATGTGAACACATTGGTCTGCTAAAGACTATAGTTTGGATTTCGGGTTCCCACGCAAAACTGTTTAATTGAGAAACGCTTACAGGTGATGTACGTATGAGGATAATACATGAGATAAAACCGTGGAAAGGTATCGATCCGTGTGAAATTTAGAGTTAAGTGATCTAATAATCAGTTGACTGAAAGTGTTGTTCTCTCATTCGGTTTCCGTATAGCTATCAATTTGTCATCGTTTAACTATTTCATCTCTGAGGTTCAGCTGCTTAGTACTCCAATAACAATTAATTTGAATCAGCAGTTTACTGACTGAATTCCATGAATCGTTTTTATACCAAAACGTGTGCCTGACTCACTATTTTGCATCTCCGCTATCGATTAGATCATTTTACTGTATAAGTATTTATTCCAGAACCATTTTGAAGTGACTCGAGGCAGTGCGAATAAGAGCTACTGATAGAAATACAAGACAAATCAATATTGTGCATTTCATCAAATTGGATACGACCAATAGTTCATGATCATGAATGTTATTCTGAAATCAAGATCTGTGTTTTCTGATACTACTGCTGTGAGGTGCTACTCACACTTATGAGTAGTTCGCAACAAATGTGATTGGCGGCTTCTTTCTGCGGTCGAAATTGAACAATATTTGTTAGAGACAATTGCTCCTGTTCATTATGGTAACTAAAATAATGTGCATCTGCTGTTGGCTCGCTCCACAACCTATCCTTTGTGTGTGTGGGAATTCTGCAGACTCATTCCAAATTAGATATTTTGTTGTATGAATGCCAACGTAACGATGCCCTGATAGTTATTCACAATAAACATCGTTCCTCGACCGGGTAGCGCCTTCTGGAATTATTACACTACTACCATCCCCATAGATCACTCAAAAATTTCACAGCCACAGGAAACATGTCTGGTTTGGAATGCTTCCAATTGTTTGTTGATTAGGAAACCGACAGCACAACGATTGCACGTTGGCAAATTATCTGATGCCTGTCAAGTTTGTTTATTGCATACCCTGCTGACTTAACAGAAGCAAGAGAACAAGAAATGCGTGTGGATGCATGAACCAGACGACATGGCTCATTTATATTTTGTCTGTACTCAACCTCAACCCAAGAGTTCCCGCTACAGAAAATCATCGCCTCGGTGATATCGGAGTTTTCGAATCTCCGTTGATGCTTTATCCGCAAGCTGTCTGTCACTCTGATACTTTGGTGAACATGCAGTTTAAGATGACAATACTTGCAAGCCGAAACGGCGTAACAACAGGGGCTCGAACAGTTTCCGATCAATGAACGCACAAGGTTATCGGTATTCATGTGGAGTTTATTTCCATATCTGCATAGTACTTCCACCAAAATTGAATTGCCAACTCAGCGAGTCTATGCTCAGCTCCCGGTTTCGCATTACGTTTTTGTTCACACAGAGCTCAACAGGTGACTGCAAAAGATGTGAGGTTTTACGTGCAAGTTGACAAGTGAAAAGATGCAAAGTGATTCTTTACAAATATCAGATCTTCCGGTTGTTTTAATCACAGACATAGTAGTGCTTTTCAGTGAACGCGCTGTGTGTTAATTTCTTGTCAACGTCGGGATCGATACGAAAAGATTGATTAACGTCGGAGATATTCCACCTTAATGAAACAATCAAACGTCAAAATGGCACACTGGTAAATGGTCTTAACTATAAATTCTGGGAGCTTTAGATCAAATCACTTTATCGATTCGAGGGGAATCAATTTGGAAAGGAATTCTAACTGCCCCGAGAAAATACCCCCATAACTGAATCTTGGGGAAAAAATACACATCAGAGATCCAGGGACACAAATATCTTTCAGAAGAAAATTGCTTAATAATAATACACGTCTTGTGCTTTCCGGAATATAGACTAGTATTGAGAAGAGCGACTTTTAATGCCTACAAGAAGCTTGTAAAATGGGTTGTGCTATATCGTTTATGAACCAAAGGGAAAAATGGTCCGATCAGCTGATAAGTGGTCAACTGGGTAGTAATATTAGTTATTACATGTGAGATCCCGGGTTCTATTCTCAGTTGGGTCGATAAATTCGCACTGCTCATGACCCAACTAGGTCGAAACAGCTACTCAATGCTTCCTATCGTTTTAGTTCGCGACACAATTCACTTTCTATCAAATGGGAATGGTGCCAGGACGAATCGAGATTGAGACTTTGGCTGGTGTAGCTGAACTTCCGTGGGAAACCGATACGCAATAGATTATGTGGAAAACGCACTACTTTGTGCTGAGACGTCCCCAGTGTCACTGGGTGCTTTTTATTTGCAGGGCGCATCTCTAGCCTTTGCACAACCAAGTGTGAACTGCAAGGCCGCAGGAAGTAATTCCTCGCCTCGGAAGGGAGGGGGTTAATGACTTTAGTTTTAAAAGGCCCTTCACGTCGACCTTCGTCACGACACTTTCATTGGGCTTATGCGGCTTTTGAACAGAGACCAGGTGACCAGCTTGAAACCCACCACTCTCTGGTATGCATAGCACAACTGAAACGCACTAAGCTGTGGTGAACAATGACGCAACCGGGCAATAGGGTGAACTGCGGAATATTGAACTGTATTTTATCTAATCTGTCAGATGGAACACTTCGAACATTTCGAACATATATTTTATATAGAAGAGGACTATCGCAGTTTTTGGTTATTGTAACCTTGTGAAAGCCATTCTGTAAAGTTGCAGTACTTTAGGGGATAAAAAGGTCGTGAAAGCCAAGTTTGCCTCCAAACATACATCAATTATCATATGGGAGACCCATCTTATTGTAGACAAGCTTTCGGAAAAAGCATACTACAACCGAAGAATCGGAACACTTCCACCTTCCGGAACTTGTATTCGGATTGATGTTCCTCTAAATTCCATATTTTACTAGCATAGGACAGCTTCCAGGTTGCATTTCATACTACAATCAGGAAATTTTAGCGATTACTTAAATATTCCAAAGATAGATATTCCAAAGGAATAAAAAGGCGGCTTTTAACCACGGCCGAGGCGACTGCAAATCAAATTTTCAATCCAGAATTATGTAAGCAAAAAAAGCTGGTCCAGACACTGTGGTTGGCCTGGCCTGGACAGCGGATTGATTGTGCATAAAACAGAGCATCAACCCCCCACCTCCCCGTCCCTCTTTCCTCACCTATAGTATCACCAATCTCAATCTTAAGAACTAATTATCTTGTTTTTTCTCTAATGTCCCTTCCTGATTACATCACTTACTATGCATGACGTATAGTTTCTACCGCATATTACGTAACTTCATCCCGCTCTCTCGTCTTAGCTCACAACCTTCATTTAATCTGTTCATCTCTCGAACGTTTGTCCATTTGACCTTTGTGTTCTCATCCCCACCCACAACTATCATTANTAACCTTGTTATATTCTTTTGATCTGTTTGCTCGCCTCTGTCATCGTTACTAACCGAACTCTAATCGGCCAATCAGACATTATGATTATTTAAATGATCAAACCCAACCGTTTTTTATCAGTGATCTTTCAAACGGTACACAAACGAGTGCATAAATGATTGAAATATCTAAACTTTTTTGAGGGGGTTGATACTGATATTTTTATAAATCTTTGCACGAGACATACCATGATAGGTACCGGTCGTTACGACTAAATGTCCGGGTGAGTATAATTCATGGTGTGGAAAACTGTATGATGCGTTGAAATAGGATAAACCCCGGTGGCCAACGTCCTTAGCTCAAACGGAAAGTGTCCAACTGCACGCTGGGAACTTTGTCTATCTCTCCATTAGAACAGTGCGTAACGTATTCTCATTTATCTTTCACTCGAACTACAAACTATTCTGGACTGCCGGCGCCCAGTAAGAATTACTGGCATCCCAAAAGGAACGTCAAAGGTCCCAATAGCGAAGCGTTTCAGACCAATTGCNCGAACTACAAACTATTCTGGACTGCCGGCGCCCAGTAAGAATTACTGGCATCCCAAAAGGAACGTCAAAGGTCCCAATAGCGAAGCGTTTCAGGCCAACTGCTCTCACCTCTACTGCTTTGAAATTGATGGAGCGATCAGTTCTGCACCGTCTTCAGTTATCCCTTACGACCCCTGATGACACTTATCAGTTTGCATACGTAACCGCTTTACATTCGATGCCATTTCTTCTCTGGTCCATTTCATCTATAAGTCCCTTAATGAGAAAGCCAAATATGTGTATTGTGCATTTCTTGATTACTCTTCCGCTTTCGACTCGGTGCCCCGTTCTCTGTTAATTAAGAAGCTCCAATCTTTTGGCTATCCGGCTTCTCGTCTTGAATGGCTTGCTGAGTGCTTTTTGCAAAGATATCAGTATGTTAAATTGGGAAGGAGACAGTCAGCCGCATCACTCAATAGCTCGGGTATACTTCGAGGTGCTGTTCTATCACCCTCTTTTTTCGACTTATATCACTGACTTACCTATTACCCCCCCCTGTACGACATTTTTAGTATGTTGATGATATCACCATTTCTGTTTCCGTATCTAACCAATGAGAAATAGTTGAGTACAACACAAACTCATCCCACCTCTTTTCATATTCCACTTCTTCCGGTCTTAATCTTAATCTTGGAAAATGCCTTGAATGTATTTTTACTCTAAACCGTACCCCATCTCCCTCCGACAATGTTCAGATTCATGGATGAACAGAGTCATCCAAATGAAGTACTTCGGTGTCACACTTGAAAGTAACCTTCGCTGGTCCTAATATACCCAAAGTATTGCTCGCAATTTGAAAAGGATCTCTTTTCAGATCAGAAGACTGCGCCAATTCTGTTCTGACTCGTTGGTGATAAACGCTTTCGTTCAACAATGTGTCCTCCCTATACCCCTTTATTGCTCTCCTGTAATTTTCCCCGGTTTGTTGAAGGCTGATTTTAAGTTGCTGAGGCGTGCCCTCTCAATGATCAGCCGCGTCTCCCAAGTTCCGTTATCTGTTCTGATTGACAATATGTGTAATGACCATATTGATGCATGCTTGACGTTTGCTGACAATATCTCATCTGATTGCACCCATCCTCTACACACTGACTTGTGTGCATGCAAATCCCACCCCTCCACCCGTTCTATGTACAAACTTATCCCGTCTCGTATATCCGCATACAGAAACTCCTTAGTACCCTATCTTGTCCGGATACTGACCGACAAGGAAAGTGTTCGCTCTGAGCTCT
This sequence comes from Echinostoma caproni, assembly GCA_900618425.1. Lineage (NCBI taxonomy): Eukaryota > Metazoa > Platyhelminthes > Trematoda > Plagiorchiida > Echinostomatidae > Echinostoma > Echinostoma caproni. The sequence goes on along the minus strand of UZAN01040420.1, from coordinate 47,160 downwards.
CTAATGCATTTGGTAATTAACTCATACCTTTGTACGTTTTCACATCCCACTCGACCCCCCCCCNCCCCCCCCTGTTTTTACCAGAATTGTAACGGTGGTTTATTTTTTTGGCTGAAAGCTTGTATATATAATTCGCTAAAGCTTGAATACAATACTATCTCAATAAAATGCACCAATGTTAAACGCAGTGGATGAGGCACTGTATTATGCTATCAAGATTAAGAACAAATCATGTTGCTCATGTTGTTTTCATCAATTCACCACAGTAGAAGGGTGACTTCGGTGTGAGGGCAATCGGAGACTACTTGTGCCCAATACGAAAGAAACAACTGAATTCACAGTATATGTTCGCCATTTCAATGCCTAGCTTGCCCACCGAGCCAGATGTTCGATATGTCCACAGAATAGGTTTTAAACAACTACACAGAGCGGCGAACAAGCTCGGTTTCGGTTATACATACTCAAGTCTGTACATCAATACATAAATATATATTGAATAAGTTGTATAGAAATAACTCGACAAAATATCCGTGAAAGCACACAACCGGTTGTGCGGTTCTTGCCACTTATAAGGCATGTGTATTCGGTAATGTTTTATCACTTCATTCATATACTTGTACACAATAAGTGGATTTTCGTTACAAAAACCTCATTCGCATAATAGGGTAATTTTCCATCGAATCGTACGTAGTATTGATTTTTCAATGGACGGGCTCTGAACAAGCTGTGCATCGAAAATTATCCGGGTTGTAGCAACTAAGGTTATTGTGACGAATATATAAATATATATCAAAAGGAAGTTGTTTTGAGTAACGAAATTGCACATCACTGATTACTAGGATTTACTTCATCTTAGACCGGATATTAGATGGTATAGCTGTTACGTAATTCACGTGATCATGAAGATTAGATATTGGTTTAATCAGTATCCAACTTTTAGTATTTTTTAAACAGCACAGATTGCTTTTCAATTTATTGTACACTTGGTCATTTCGATTTTCGCTTTGTTCACAATGTTGTTCTGCTCCACTTTTTTTCTGTGCTGAGCATTTACGCTACGAGGTGAATTACTTTGCTAACCAATGAGAATATTTAGAAAGAAAAATAGCTTTCGAACCAACAAAAGAAAATTTTCTAAGTAGGTTTTTTACCTCGTGAATCAGTCACATAAATTCGATAGGTGCCGAGTTGATTCTGTGTGCAAATATATTCTAGGGCATAAAAAACTACATTATTGTACTTCTGAGTGGTGCTTATTTTTTTAAATACGGTACATTTGTGTGTGTGTGTGTGTGTGTGTAAAACTCGCGTTATAGCATTACTTTTTGTGGAAAACTGATAGAGCTTCGCTGACCATGTGAATTATCGACCAATTTCAAACGGAATGCAATGCTTAAGACACAACCAATGCAAAGAATAAACACCGATTGATTTCTTTGTGGTCTAATGTCCACAATGGCCGGTCCGCTAAATATTACTGAGCCACAACACCACATCTACACTGGCCCCAGCAGTCACTGTTTCGTTCCCAAATATTAGGCGTAGTGTAGAATCGTCAAAACGGTCTAATTTATCTGTGATGAGTTTCATTGTGCAGAAAAATTTACTCGAGTAAATAAACATCACCGAGTGCAGTACTTTTAAAAACAAATTCCAAATGTCAAAAGTGACTTTAAGAATTTAGCGGAATAGCGGTGAAAGCTTAACTTTGTTCATGTATCCCAGTAATGAGTGAGCTGTGCTGTTCGGCCAATTGAAGTGTTATGTGAATTTTGGAAACCTCAGGAGCCTCCATGGGATTCAAACCTCGGCGTGCACGCCACCTAGCCAAAAGAACTTCTCTTAAAAATATTTTCTCAAATACTTTGAATCACATTTTAATTAGGCTCATTCAATGAAAAGAGAAACACGAATCTGCTATTCAAATTTCAATGAAATACGTAACACTATACCTTTTCAACTTCAAGTGAATCCGTTGTAACTTAAAGTG
>UZAN01040420.1:13549-25834 GCA_900618425.1 Echinostoma caproni | reverse complement strand
AGGCTTGAAAGCTATGCACGCATTAAATGTCAATCTTTTGTTGTTAACCACTATCGATACTGATAATGAACTGAAAGATTTGATTATTAGATGCTCAAAGGCCAGTGGTGGCATGAAGTTCCCCCAGTGAAACCACCAGTTAATGGCGATCCAGTTTTTCTCAAATGCCGAGTTATTCCATATGGCCTTCGTGAACCAGTCATGAATGCATTGAACGACTTGTTTTCCAAAGGTGTTGCAGAGAAGGTGGCGTCTTCAGCATGGGGTACACCAATCGTCACACCACTCAAGTCGGATGAAAAGATCCCCAGAATATGTGATGATTATCGAATCACCCTAAGTCCAAGACTGTTAGAACAGACATGTACAACAGTGAAATCAGAGGACATTCTGAATAAATTGACTGTTTCTATGGTCTTTTTCAAGATTGACTTGAAACATGCTTATCTATCAATTCCGTTAGACGAAACCTCCTCCACCTTGACAACTGTTAATACCCCTTTTGGTTTGTACAGATACATTTTTTGCCGTTTTGGTTTATCCATCTCCCCTGCCATATTTCTACAAGTTATGAATGATATTACTAGTGTTTCTTCTGGTGTTGAAGTATATCAAGATGATATTATTGTTCATGCTCCTGACAAGTCCACTCATGAGGCACGATTGCTTGAACTCTTTCGTAGATTTTCTGATAAAAATGTTGCTGTTAATCCTGAGAAGTGTTTATTTTCTGTCTCTCATTTTGAATGTCTCGGATACTTAGTTGATGGTTAAGGGTACAAACCTGACCGGAACCGTCTATTTCCTCTAACAAAAGCCAAATCACCGTCTAACATACACGAACTCAGATCATCGATTGGAGCCCTACAGAGATACTCTAGATTTATCCGTAATTTGAGTCACAAATCTTCACCCTTATTTCTGCTTTATTCTTGTGACAAATTTGTTTGGACTGATGCCGGTGAACATTACCTACGTGAATTGCAAAATGTTCCGCAGACTGATGCTTTACTTCACCCATTTAATCCCAAAATTCATTCCACTGTTATTACTGATGCATCACCGGATGGAATTAGGTCGATTCTTGATGAGAATGGGCATTCAATTATTTGTGTGTCATCGGTTAACAGCAGCTGAACGAGGTTATGCTCAAACTCATCGCGAAGCCTTAGCTGTATATTGGGCAGTCAAGCGCCTCCACAAGTTCCTTTTCGGTCATCATTTCACCATCGATCCTGATCATGAGGCCTTGAAATTCATTTTCGATCCTGGGAAATCCCTTTCCAGAAGCTCTGCAGCTGTGGTTCAGCACTGGAGTATCTCACTCAGTGCACATGATTACACAATTACACAACTGAACATCGCAGTGCCAAATACATCCGACACGTGGATTATATTTCGCGTCAATCGCTACCTGCTTCGGACCCAGAGGACATTTCTGATTCCCTACTAGTACAACCCCTCCTTGTGAGCCGCCAAGAACTTATTTGTGACACAAGTCGTTATTTCTCTGCTGTGATGACTGCTTTGCGGAAGAGTTCGAATGCACAGACCGGGAAGCGATTTCCATATCACTATGCTAGACGTGAACTTTCGATTACGCCTGATGAATTACTGTGTTTGAATGACAGAGTTATTATTCCACGGACGTTGCGTAAAGCTGTACTTGACGACCTATATTCCGGCCATCCTGGGATAGAAAAGATAAAGCCATCGGCTAGATTGACTTGTTGATGGCCGAACATAGATTCCGACATATGTTCCAAAGCAAAGAGCTGCCCTAAATGCTACCACAAAGCTCGACAGTTGTCCTCCAAGTGGGTTCCGTGGCCTGTATCAAATAAGGCTTGGCAACGTGTTTCATGCTGATTATTGTGGTCCATTTCTCAATGGAATGTATGCTCTTGTTGTCATTGACTCGTTCTTCAAGTGATCAGAGGTATTTTTCACTAGGCCGCCCTCATCAGATTTACTATTTAAGCTTTGCCTAAAATTTTCAGTCGGGAGGGTATTCCTGCTGTGCTTGTTACTGATAATGGCCATCACTTCTCCGCGAAAAATGTTTCAGAAGGGCTGCACAGCATTGGCTGCAAATATTTGTTAACTGCTTCCAGACACCCCTGCTCTAATGGACAGCGGAGAATTATGTTATGTTCGAAAAAGATAAAATAATTAATTAGTGTTTCAAAACACCTTTCTTCTCTAGTTGTTCTCATGCAATATACGAGAGTGCGCATCTGACAATAACGGTAATATGAATGCCATTAAGACTCTCGACTCACCAGCGTGTAAGCCCATTCCCAGGCAATTGAATGTGTTCTCGCAGGTGAAGTTTGTTACCAAACACCTCGGTATCAGGATCAAAACAAGCTACGATATCACAACTATAAATCAGTAAATAATTCTCGAACCAAAATCGTGCAGGGCGAAGTTCAATGTCAGCCACATCAAACGTTCCTGTTTAAGTGAGCCGTATTTAAAACGTCTCATTCATGTCCATAAACCACTCCCCATTGTAGCATAAACGGAGTGATGTTTTGCATTCCGAAAAATCAATACGTAATACAAATAAATAAAAAAGTGAAAACTGATCAGTCCTTCAACCATATTCAAAGAAAACTCCGGTTAGGGAATTAGAGATGCATTGACAATGCGAAGATGGATGACAATTGACGGATGGACACCCCACATGTTGCAATAGCTGGCACCGTTATATTGACACTTCCTTTCGTTTCTTAACCAAACAGTGCAACATTAGTGTAATAGTTGAAGTAGGCACAGATCACGAATTACGAATCACACACATAACTGAAACACTGAATCGCACTAGTATTTGCACGTAACTGAGACCCACGAAAAAGGCCATAGAAAAAGCAGTTCGTTTATTGAAAGACATCAAGAGAAAGAAATAACGTACAAATTAAGTTTATTGGTTATCCAGGTATCCGCCAATCGCATGCTTGTATTCTTGACATCATACAGCTTCTGTCTCGGTTGCACGACTTCTGATTGGTCGGCACGTTTCACTAGAGAAATTGAGTCAAGTACTGGCCGTTCCGTTATCACCCGGTTAATATCGCGTAGAATTTATTCACACTTAACGGTTTTTCTCTATTCTACTAACTGCGCTGCAAACATTCTTTTGAGCAAACGCTCCAGTAACTTCAGCAAACTTTCGTTGTGTTCAGTCTTCGGTGTAACAAACACAATAAAATCGTCCTATTCAAAGCCTGTATGGAAGATGCTTGATGAAGCATGTAGACCGAACGGCAAGAAGTTGAATTGATACGGTCCCTACGGCGTGTTGGTGGTTATGAATTGCCGACATGTTAGAACGAGAGAAATTTGAAAATATGCTAATACCAAGTCGACTTTTGAAAAGCAGGTGCTGCCATCCAATGCCCTCATGAAATCTGTCTTCAGGTTAGTGGTGGCACAATCTCTAACCCGGGGATTCAGGATCAGTGTAGTGATTGCACATTACCTAATAACTCCTTTGTTTTATTGTACACGGTATGCTTATACATTCGAACTTTCCGCTCATTACAGTTGGATTCTGTTATTGATTGCTGTGTTCTGGTTTCAATCCGAGTCCGAGTTTTAGGCTGGACTATTACAGAGCGGATTTCGATACGTATACGAGTTAGTAGTCCGGGTGTAAGCGGATGTGAATTCCGGTATTTTTTATTGAAGTACAGGGTGACTGCTTCATCGTAGTCGAGCGTCTCATCCCTCTCACCCGTGATATTAAGAAAGTAAATTCCCTCTGACCCCTGACGTGATCTGATTGGATCATATTCCGCGAGCTGCGACGCCCAAAATCTCTCACTCTAAACGAGACTGTCTGATTACCGGCTTGTACGTTTTGTAATGCTCTTGTTGTTAAGTTCAGTCCATCCGAGTGTTGATGACACTCCTGCCACACAGTCGAAGTTCACTGGGCCTGTTTGAGACTGTCGGCTGTAAAAAAGGTGTGGCTTCTCGCTCGGGTTAGCTGAGCAAGCACCAGGTCCCTTGTTGTGGCTGAACCATCGATCGATAAATGAACCCGATCGGTCGGGTGATTTTCGGGCCGGCACAGGAGGAGGATAGGTTCCGAATCCGATGCAGCCTGTGTTGGTAGAGAATCACCCCATGAGAATCAGTTGTGGAGCGGTTTTATTAGGATGAATGAAGTTGTAATATGAATACATTTGTTTAATGTATCGAAAATAGGTCTCAATGTAATTAATAATTTTTATATAGAAAAATCAAACCTTATTCAATACTATTCCCAAATAGACATCAACAGGTCCAATAAAATTTTACTAATAATAATAACAATAATTATAGCAATAATAATCATAACAAGAAGGTCCAGTACAACTTTTTAAACATTAAATTTGAATCAAAAAATGATTCCACATTATTTGTGTGAATACCATTTGCACAACTGACGAAACCATCACTGGTTCACACACATCGAACAAAACGTAGAGAACGACAATCGGTCCATCAATCGATACACACAGTATTGCCGGATTGAATCCATCGTTGGATAATGAGTATCTTTTATCAATGCCGACATGGTCTCAAGGTAAAAAATTAAAAAAAGGACGCAAAATTACACTTTATAACATAGGACATTTTTAGGAAAAGGTTTATCTTAAAAATTGTAGAAAAATTACCACATTTATTTGAGACATTACGGCTTCTCGAAAGATGTCACAATAACAAAAACAGCATAGGATACCGGTGGGTAACGTGCATACTCTTCACTGTTTTCGTGATCAACTTTAACTGATTGGTATTTGCAGTGTCAATAATGTCGTTGCCGAAATCTGCACATTTCTGGGTATACAATTACACGCTGGCTTATAGGGTTACGTTAGAAAATGCTCTAGCTTCTATTTTTATAAGGGGGCGAAACCCTGGAAAATATGGGCACAGTGAGGGTTATGCGTATCAACTAAGGCTCGATTAGTTTATTCATTAATGCTGGTGTTCGATTGTTAAGAGTTTAAAAAGTTGTCGTTCTAATCGGTCGCTCGTTCAGTCCGGGTAACAGTGGGAAAAAAGATGTGCCATTTTCGCAATCTGGGCGCCCTGGAGTCGCACTCTCGGCGCACGCTAGGCTCACTGAGGTCGCCTTCTAAGAGAAATTCTGATGGCACGGTGAGAGAATACTAGTTGTACTTCAATAGAAAAATATGTGACAGCTCCCAGTGCTCAGGTAGGAACACGGCACTTTCACCGTCTGCCTTCTAGTCTCCTTTTTCTCAAAACAAGCTTTTGTTTTACCAGGTGCAATTGCCTGTTTACGCTCAACCGCGGAATTTTCACCTGTCCAGGTAAATCATGCTACCTCGTTGCACGTGCAAACCCCTCGCTGCATGTCTCGCTCGTTGGTCCGCGTTGTCCGCCTTCTTACCTGTTTAGAGCAATAATTTTATTGCTCTTCACCGTATCCAGGAACGGAGAGAGGGGTGGGGTGGGGTAATTCGCGCTTAGTTATCGTAGGTAGCTATTAAACGCATACAACACATTTCGATTATATGACCGGTATTACAAATAAATGCTTATGTCTAATGGACCATTTTTTCACACACGCTTGAATTTAGACTGTTTCAAACAAATCACGGCACACTTATCTTTGTATGAAAAAAGAAGTAATTTCCATGATTTGCTTGAGGGCATAGAACTGCTAGGTTGCCAAACCCCTATCAGGTGAATTTTCTTGAAGAATTTACAACTGAAGCCTTCGACTAATCGAAAGCTAACGATGTGCGAAAAACGCAATCCATTGGGGCCTGTAAGCAGTTTATCTGACCATACGCTCTTTGGACGAGGAAAACGTCCAAGGTGCTCAATACATCTCGACGCCCATTCGAAACGTTTTCCACTAATACAAACAGGAAATTTTTCAGTGGGTTTGGTTCATACACCTCATTGGTTGGTTTGGAATCGGGGATTTTAGCAAACTTCCTCAGATGAACTGCCAATCGTTCATCGAACCTCGGATATTGACTTTTCATCCTCTCACTTTGGTGCAGAAACTGCTCCGATTCGAAAAGGCAGTAAGTATTTGCTGTGGGAAACACTTTGTCCGGTGGGAGCGTTCACGATTTTCAAGAGGAGTGTGGTTAGCCACAACCCAACATACTCCTTCCGACATTAGTAAGGCTTTGGAAGGCATATTTAATAATAGTAATAATAATAATAATTATTATTATTATTATATTAGTATATTTCTCGGTTTACATCGAGAAGCGTGCAGATTGCGCACGATCAAATGGGTAAGCTACAGTGACAATGGATGCAGCTAAAACATAATGAATGGTTACAGAGAGTTATGGTGGTCATAAAACTTATTTCGCTGCAGAGGAGCTGATTGGAAAGTATCCTTGTTTTTACCACTTCGGTTGACACTGTAGCGCAACTTGAAGCGTGTTATACTTTTTCTGGAAGTGAATCATGTGTGCAGAAATGCGGAAAAATGTTTGCGGTGGAAAACTAATAAACATTTTGGTTCAGGTTACCCGCCGGCACCCCATGCCTAATGACCATTCCGGGAGTTCTTTCGATTCTGAATAACTTTTAAATGAATTCTAAACTTTTTTATGTTTCATTATTCTATATAAGTGAATTTTGCTACCGTTTGTTTTAATTGACGTTCACCTTGACCATATCTGGATCTGTTGTGTCTAATATTTATCGGGTTTTACCTAAAGGGTATTTCCAAAGAGTGGAGGACCGCTCTGCGGAGACCTTAATACCGGTTATCCAACGCTGGATTCAGCCGAGAAGTACCATACACACGGACCAGTGGGAGGCATGTCGGTCATTGTGTTCCCTGGGATATAAACATATGTGTAAATCACAGTCATGGCTTTGTCAATCCCGCACCCGGTGTTCAGACAATTAAAGTTTAAGCGTTCTGGAGTCTGATTAAACGTCGCTTGAAGAATTTCACAGGATTTGTCGGAGATGTTACTTGGAAATATCTGGACCAGGTCCGGTACCGAATATTGTTTGAATTTTGCTTAAAGGCTTTTACAAACGATATTGATACTTATTTGGGATATATAAAACAACTTTATCATTGTTAATAATGATTTATTGTTGAGTAAATATTTTTTTGTTTATTATATGCCTATTCGCTGCTATAATATTAGTTATCCTACTCATGAGTAGTATATTTGTGATTGCATAAATTTCGCTCCATACCATGCCGGTGGGTGACCTGCGCCCACACTTTACATGTTATACAGTAAATAATTGAATTAAAACCGGTTGACATGGGATATCAGTGCCTCTATAGCAGAGCTATAGCCCTGCTACTGTACTTATATGGAATTACATGCTCTTTTTGAGGAAAGGTCAATAAAGGTTTACAACTGTTCGGTCTTAAGTGAGAAGCGAACAAAGACAAGATGTTCTATTGGATTTTTTCGTTTTACATCCGGTTTCTATGGTGAGAATACGGAATTTCTATTTTGAATGTAAGATAAGCGTTTATGTACATTAATTAATGTTCTCATGTGGGAAGTCGTCTACCACAAGAATCAGATTGTTTTGTAAAATGGTTTCTAAACATTTTGATCAAGGATGTTATTAACAACAAAGAGAGTTTTCTATTTCTATAACCATCAATTCAATCTGTTAATATGATGAATATTTACCTTTGGTACCTAGTGTAAATTTTACTTCGAGTGATTTGCCCATTATTATATGTGCATTCATGCATTTGACATCGTACATGATTAGCTATAAGTCAATTGACATTCTGCCTTATGCAGGAAACCATCTGTGAAACTCATGATACTTGGGAGTTTAATATTCTGTATCGTGCTATATCGAGGGCTGAATCACCAGGTGTTCATTTTTTTGCAACGTTTTGAGCGCTGGTACAGGACACCGCCCCTGCCAACACACCAGCGCGTTGTTTCGTCAGAATATCGAACTAAAAATCGCATGTTTTCAAAATAGTATACTAAGGCGTCTCAGGCATGATTATTGGTCCTGGAAAAATAAGGGAATCCAATATCTAGTTTACTAATGTGCACTAGATACCATAATCTTAGAGTATTTTTTTCGTTTGTTTTAATTCACCTTTTTTGGTTCTAGTGGGCATTACGTATTTCCGCCATCTGGATCTACGTGCTTTCATTTCGCTGAATTTGAAGTATGCCTCGAGGTACTAGTTGGTACACACTGTATCGGCAAATTCATACTGATCTTCACCGGGAATGTCCAACATTAAACCCGGAGGAACCTTTATGTGATTTACTATGTGAAAACCAACCAAACTCTACTGATAACTGTAATTATATTAATGAAATTCCATACAATTTCGTTTTAATGCAGACCATGAATTTGGTTCAGATGGTAACAATATACCAGAGTGAACAACTCCTGCAGAGGAACAGACTATGAAGCTACTCCCACCTGGTAAGTCATTTGCTGTTGTATATTTTGGCTGTTTACGGCTTCTAAGACTTGGTCTTAAGTGCCATGTGCGATGAATCAACAGCTGAAGTTGCCAAAGTTTTTCTCAATATGGAAACAAGTTTGGTAAAATTTATTTGTAAATATTTCCTTATTTAGTACACCATGTAGACACCCTACCGGCTCAACGTTATTTGTTGGAAACATGCCACTTGACTGCCGTGGATGGTAAATTATCTCTCCTTGCTACCAACATTATGCTTTGTCATTTGCGTGTTCACTTTCCACATTTGTCGAAAGACACACCATGGTCATGTGGATCACTTGCAGTGGACAGTAGTGACTATCAACATTTCGGTCTGCAGGACGCAACAGATGTTGCATTATCTGATCTATCGGGTGTTATTGGATGCTCTTTTAAATTGCAACTGGTTATTGATGAAATTTCGGTTTTCCGTAGTTCCCTTACAACTTTGGGCAATACTTGGAAGGATCGTAACCCCCAAATCTCCAGTATTTCTTATTGGCCTGTACTGTGGATATTCCAAGCCGGGAAACATTATGTAGTTCCTATCCTCTGTTATCCGTGAGTTGAAGGATGCAATCCGCGATGGAGTTCACATTGCGTCTAGCGGTCCAAGTCATATAATGCTGTGACGTAGTAATCTGGTTATATCAGGCTGAATCAGATGGAGGTTCATTGAGGAGCGATTACAGTTCCGTTATAGTAAACAACCAAATGAATAATTCAGTCAAACATAATGGTCACTCATTTTAATAGAATAAGAGAGAAGAGTAGGAGACGGGTATTACCTCAGAGCCGGGCACCCCACGGTTGAGAGAGATTCGGCTTATTGGCAACACTCTTTAGTTAGGATGGGAGGCTCTCCCATTGGTATTGCGCTCAGGGTTGAGATGGTATTTGAGCATCAGTGCTAATGTGTAAAAACATATCATAGCAGATGCATTGCTGTTCACCCACGTAAACCACTATTTGTGGCTCATTTCCTGCTTGCAGGCCTGGTCGTCGAACAAGCGCCACCATTGGTGCCTTTACCCCGTTTGATTTAGGGTGCTGCGTCTTACTGTACCACTTCTAGGAGACGTCGCTGCCTAACTCCCTCATTTGAGGGTGTGTTGGTCTCCTTCAGCTTATCCTATATAAGTTGGGTAGCAAGGTTGTGGGGATCCTCGCGTGGTTCAAGAATTAATGGAAAATCCAGGGACATGAAAAGCAAGTGAAAGTAACGATAGCATATAAGGCAATCTCTTAGATCCTCTCTGAAAGCATAATTCCAAATGTTTGGTCCTTTTACACTTGAGTAACTGAATCTTAGAAGTTGTCTTGCTGAACTCGGAACTTGTTAACCCTATACTCTGGGTAGTTGTGATTTTGGAGTTTGAGTTTATTAAAAAAGGGCGATGGGCTGTGAAGAATACGTTTTAAATTATAAATAATCCATAGTGTTTTACAATGTCTTGAATAAATTGTGAGTATTCTAATCAAAGAGACTCAACGATGTACGGCAATGGGGTTAAGCAATAGTCTGATGCGTATGTTTCTGACCTGTAGTGTAGATGATTGTGTAGGTGAACATGATATCAGGTAGTGTCAATGTCGATTGAGTGGGTTCCCCGTGCATGGCTTCTGAATAATTATTCTCTTATATCAGTAGAGGTGCTTTATTTCGGGTTCTTCCATCTTTTGGTGAGGCACCTGTTTTTACAGTGAATTTCAACGTAGTGAAGCCATCATCTATCCAGCCACCGCAAACATCTGGAAGAAAGGGAACATAAAACCAACAGTCTAGGATTTATTCGAGCTGAATATTATGGACAAGTTATAAGAAAAGGTATTTTGCGGAGTACAAGGTCCGGGTTCATTGTTTACCGGGGAATATTGATGCGCTCAGAACAGAAATCCTTTTTGTATGACTGTTCTGGTGAGATGTACCTTGGGAATATCCGGTAATATATTCCACTAAAAGAATGGTATCACTAGACTGTCCTAAATGATTGAGGGATGGGCTGGGGCGTATTTCAGCTGGAAGTTTATTCCAAAGTGGAGAATACTTCATGAGGTAGAATTTTGTGCGGAGGGACACGTTTGGTCGTGGGTTAGAGAGTGTGTGGTTCCTGTTACGCAGCACATGTTTGACGTAAAGTTCACTTCATTAATGGAATAAGTTTGAAGATAAATCAGTTTATATAGCAAACAAAAATTAAGTTTTATTCTTCGTAGCCACAAAGGTTCGATGTTGAGTATTTTGCAGCGTTCTTGATAGATGATTGTGGAGTTGCTTCGTAAATCCACGTTGGACAGTTTTCACGGTTATTATGTTCTTTTTATTCATGTTTGGGTATAAAAAATGGCCGTTTTCTAGAAGAGGTCTTACGTGCAGCTTGTATACACCTAATTTGCTGTCACTAATGAGTAGGTTTCTGTAAAACAATGCTACATATCTTCTTGCCTTTGCGACCTGTGGGGAACAGTGTTCTGAAAAGTTGAGCGAACTCGAATACTGATACCCCAGTTCTCTCACAGAGGAATTCATAGGTATGGGTGAGTTGCCTGTGGTAAAAGTATTGGGTGGGATGAGGCATTTATGTGAAACGAGGCTGCTTTTTCCACTGAGAAGTCCATTTTCCAGGTTTGGCACCAGGTGTTAAGGGCAACCAAATCAAGGTTTATATCATTATTAGTTGAAATAAGATTATTTGTAATANTTATTTCATTGTCATCTGCAAATAAAAATGCATTTCCTGTGCGTATGACGTCAAAATAACATAAACATACCTGAGAAATAATACGGGGTCAAAAAACGCCACCTTGAATAATCCCAATATTCAAACTAAATTCTCCGGAAATGATAAAGCAGTAGGTAGTGATATACATATTGTGCATTCAAACAACGTTTTTCTCGACTTCTTTCTCAGAGCGAAATTAGTTTATTATTGTAATGGTTAAGACCTCTGTAAATAAACGTTAAATCCTGCCATTTTATAGTCAGAATCGACAGAAACCCTCCTTCCATTGAAGTGACAGTGATTATGAAAACAAAGGGAAAAATACACGAAGACGTTTTCCGTTCATATGTTTTTTACAAGCAAACTTGACTCTTACTGTGTTAGTCCTATATGTTTTACTTCTCTGCTTGTGTTTTATTGAGCACAGTTTTCCACTCAGGCATATATGTAAGCTGGATCCTGTTCTAATAATAATAATAATAATAAAGGTTTATCTCACGAACCTCCGTGAAGCATGCATAAGCATGATCATATGTACAGCACAGTCATATGTACAAGAAAAGAGAAAAAAAATTAAAAAATTGAGAGTCACAGTGCACCGGTGCATAGAGGGTAGCGAGTATTCAGGAAAGCTGAACTGGATTGAATGGTGCAACCCAAGAGAAACATAAGGAGGATAAGGTCACTGAGGAAAATGGTGCGGGTGGTGTAGTGCTCTAACCAGGATGTCAGTGGGAATAGAACAGAACAGGTATCGTTATACCAGATTAACGGTGGGATTTTTGAACGTGCGACGAGTGAAGAATAAAATAAGGAGAGGCGGTTGGCGGATCAATGAGCAGGAAAAGATGAAAACAGGTACAAGAACAGATCAGATGAAACACAACAGAGTTGAAAAATCTGTCAAAGTATATGTATTCAATATACGGTGTGAAACAGTTGACTTCTGTGAGGACACTTGCAATGGCTTCAGTGGCTTCTTTAGAGACAGGCGGATGCAGGTACGCGACCTTGACCGCGCGTGCTTCGAATTTTGGAGTGGAACGTTCCGCTGTAGAATTAGGCTGACAATAAGAGGAGGAATCACTCGAGAGTCCAATTTCCCGTTGG
>UZAN01040419.1:60369-73230 GCA_900618425.1 Echinostoma caproni | reverse complement strand
GGTGATTTCGATGTATGGAAGGTTTGAACTCATGGACCTGGCTGGATATGTTACTGAAGCTTGTTACTGTGTAGGTCTGAACAACCATCTACTTCCTCAGACCTGTCCTAACGATAGGTGCTTTCGGCATGTGCAGTTCCTGTGGCATATTGTGATTCAGCTGCTTTTTTAGTGTTTTCAGAATGACCACGTCTCAGGCTTTATCCTTGGGCACAATCCTCAGTTGTTCCAGTCATTCGTGTATTCGGAGTGCACTCGATTCAAATTCCACTCGTGTTAGAGCTACACAGTGCTGAATATCCTCCGGTCCAACAGGTAGTTTATCTCTGGACCTCTTGCATGAAAGGCGTTTGTGCTGTCTCTATGTTTCCAGATCGTATGGTCGATTAGATGAACTGAAGGTTGTGCGTGAAGTCTAAAAAGTGTTCTTTCCGAATTCCCTTTTTTTCACACACGCACTCGCTACTCGCAAGTTATCGTGAGGCAAATATGCATTAATAGTTTATCCTGGAAGATTTAATAGGGATGATGCCGTTTGGAACGTTCAGACAACAACAACACGACCGGGATAGTTAGCACCGAGACCGAGACGGAACGAGCGGTAGGACTGATCACAAACAGAAACCGTAACGATCCAGTGACCGAGAGTGAATAAAACACCAATAAGTCGGACTGCGGTATCCAGCACCAATTCCCACAGAATCGGAAGAAAACGCCCTACGAGAGTAGTACAATCCCGGAGCCCCGAACCAGAGAGAAGACGGAAGACAGGCGCCTTCAGGTGAGGTGTATTTGGCTCGACCCCAAAGGTGATGGCTGTGGACAACTGCTCTGTTTATATACAGTTTCGGGACTGGCTAGCAATTACCTTGAAAATTAGCTCGAAAATATATAAAGTTATGAAAGGATGGACCAATTATAATCAACTGTGACCGGTAGTGTGGACTGAGATTTTCCAGTGCTAAAATTCGGAAGTTCAAAGTTTATAAAAATAATTAGGATACTAGAGAGAAGAAAAAGGGAATAATCACTTTTATAGGGAAAAACGGTCTTTTCCCTATGAGATGGACACTGATTTAGTAGGAGTGGACAGAAAATATACAGTATATCTCTTCGTGAACTAAAAGACTTAATCGCGTTTGTATTTGTTGCGAACACTTTTACACTTTTTGTAAAAAGCAAAACAAAATCAAACTAGGCAATGGTGGCATTAGAATGCCCAATTTCCCATCAATCTACTTTCCTTTTGGTCAGTTATGACCTTCTCTTCCCCCCCTCTATTATCCGTGTTTGAAATTTCCGCACAGGTTCTGGTTCCAAAGCTCCCGGAACTGTACGGTCGTATGATCCTTGTTCGCATTGTCGAATGTGACAAGTTCTTCATGCGGGCAGAAGTTGTAGACCCGGGTCCGTTCGATTCGCTGGTCCCAAGCGATAAGACCTCTTCCATCGAGGCACAGCTGACACGACTCAAACCGTTGGCATCCGGCCACCTGCGTTTCGGAAAAGCCATCGTGGATCATTACAGTAAACGCACACTGTTCGCGTCTCCAAAACCACATTGGGTAAGTTACAGACCACGGCTTTGACTTCGGAGTTTCTGATATCACCTTGTACTGTACCATGATTTGAATGAATCACCTATCTACCTGATCATGAGAATCTACACCGAATTCTCAACAATCGGTCATCTACGTCTGTGCATTTCCTGCAATTGAAACGCAAGGCTACAATACAAACGACACGGTTATTGCACTGGGCACACGAAGGTGCATGGTCAATGGTTGTAAAAACCGAGACCCACTTTTTATTTGAAGTTTGTTACTGGACTTGATAAAATTTTTCCAAAGAAATTCAAGCCTTCTCACCCATTGTGGTTATCGTGTATCATAGAGATGATAGCAAGCATATCCTAGCGCTGTTCACTGTTTTGGAACACATTCGGCACCGATGTGACTATTTGTTACTTCTTAGTTATGAAAACCTGAGTTTACGTGCTGTCAACGTTTAACTAATTTGGCGCAGATAGAATCAACTACGTCTATCTCTATTGCTTTTCTCACTGTGCTAATTTTACTTTCCTGCCCACAGTTGTTCCACCTGATCCTCATTGTCCTGGTCTACGGTGTGCTCAAGTTCTGCGAATCTCGTGGCTATCTGAACATTGAACGATCCGTAGGTGCATGGTTCACTCGAGATGGCTAAGCGTATTCAGATCTACGAATTTCATTGTACTCCTATTTCCCTTCTCCGTTTCCCCCCGCCCCGCGATTGCCCGTTCGTATCGTTCAGATACACTTTTGTCTTTCTGTTGGCAGTGATGATGCTGAGGAAGAGTTGGTCACAACTCGTTCAATGCACTTGTACAGACAAACATGATATCGGCTATCCAGGGAACAGAACAAATTTTTGGTCTCCTGTACGCTTCTCTGGTTTTTATTTTGAATTATGTATTGTTACAGGATGTGAGATGCAATTTGAACCTGATAAATCAAACAGAACAATCCCCGATCCTCTTGCTCTTATCGGTTCAAGATGGAAAGTAATTTGTCGGAGGAAATCAGTAGTCATTGATGTTTTTTAATATTGGCCAATAGGCTTGTTATGTGATCAGTTAATGCAGTCGCGATCGCCGAAGTTGGAAGAGGTGTCCATGAAACTGGATGTCCTCCTGTCCAAGTGCATTCTCGGTCGAAATGAATTGTCGCTGTCAGCGGTCGTGTTCGTATTAGGTGAATCGGCTTTGTGAACTGGGTCTTGGCTAACCGAGGACTCTGATTGCGAATCCGTAGGGGAATCATATATTTCACACACGACTGACGCCAGACTGTGCCAAATAAATCATAGTTCAATAATCATAAAAAAGAAAAACGTTCCTTGATTTACCCAGGCCAAGGCAGGGGGTTTTCTTAGAGAGTTCACAACCGGAGCCTTCGGTTAGCCAAAGCCTGACCCGCACGGCAGCGGGGTAGTGTGTGAAAACCGCAATCCATTTGGAGCTGGTGACAAGTTAATTGGATCATACATCCTTTGGATGGGGTCAAACGTCCAAGGTGCCCAATCGAGCCGGTAACCACTGTCACTAAATATTACAAGTATCACATAACCATAGATTCATTGTTCGATGTCCAATCGGTGACCATATGGCTCGTTTAGTTGCTTTTTTGCCTTTAGCCAATCTGATTGATTCTACTTGAGACTACAGGGCTGGTCGGGAAAGCTGTTTCTCGATTGGTTATCTCGAAGTTGAATTGTGGTGCTTGCGTACTCATCGCGCAATCACCACAATTTTGCGGGTAATAGTTCGCACCCAAGTAATTGTGAGAATCATGCATTTAGAAGAGAATAATTGTACATTGGTCTTTCAAAATATGCCGAGTAGGGACTGAACAGAAATGGACCAGTAACGATCGAGGTCTGGTTAACAATAACACTGTGAGACTTCTTGACCGATCGGGGTCAAATTGATCGAATATGATTTTCGCCTTTGTGCTGATGAGACCTCGCTGACGTGACTAAGACAACCAGATGAGTGCCACCACTGCGTTTGATAAGTGGGTTCTCTTCCCAATTCCCGATATTTCATTTTTTTACTTTTCTGCAACTTTTCGGTAGATGATAGCCAGCACGATTATACCTTGGAAACGATAAGCTCTTAGATCGTTTACGGCAAAAGTTGGAATCAGACTCATGCCCCTGTGGTTGCAATGGGCATTGCGACAGCCCCTCTTGTAGTTGGTTGAAACAGTCGATTCCCTTATCGTGTTTGGGGTACGGTTTCGTTCTCCTAGATACAGCGAACTGATTTTACATTGTAGAAACCCGTGTTTCTGGCTTCTCGTTGCCAGTTCGTCACGGAGAAACTCTACTTCTAAGTCACAAGGTACTTAAAAGCCGCAGTCGTCCAGTGGCTTCAAGGGCTTTTCTCGCACTGCATCTGGAGCCAATGGCTTGAGTTACATCTATGCTGTTTCACGATCAGGCAGGTGCACTGTGAAGTTCGTCATTGTCTTCGTTAAGACGTCTCTCACTCGCGAGACAGCCACTTAACAACCTCTTCTTTCTTGTTCTCACAAACCTGACAGCGATAGCGCATACCCTCTCGATCGTCAGAATATGCGCTGTTCAAATAATTTGATTTTTTGGTTTGAAGCTTTAGGGAAACGGCCACACTTTTTATGAAAAGATATTGCAAATAATGCAAGTCTGTGAAACATTAAACGAATCCGTGCAAATTACGAACTTGATACCGGAATTCTCGATAAAGGGTGATTTCACACAATATTGACATTTCCCCAGAACGGATGGATGAAATTCGGTTGCATAACACGCATTGAATACAAGGTCTCGCTTGGATAACAAACCATGGATGGTTGTCTGGTCCTGTCATTAATTCGTTTACTGAGTAATACAAACAGACCTGGACCGCTGGTCCCGGGTCGATGTCTTGTGAATGTAGACAGCTTTTAGTTCATCTATTGAATTTGCCATCGTCTGCATTATACTTCTTTTTTTTCCCTGATGGGGAAGGTAAAGAGTTAACTGGATGAATTCATCGTTCTTAACCGTGGACTTCACGGTTGACAAACATTTTGCCCAATTTATTAAACGGGGTTCTCCAAACTGTCACTGTTTTCCATATTCTCTCCTAATTCGGAAATAGCCTCCGTTCATACGTCTGTCAATACTGACCTTACTGTTTCCTATTTTCAGTGCACATGTTACTCAACCATATAGCCATTGTCCAGCACATTTCGCAAGTTGCTATAAATATCTTCATCCGCCTCCGTCATGTTTTCTCCGTCTACTGTAATTTGTGAATTATGGTGAGACTTTACTTGTCACGTGGGTGGGGAGGGTTATCTTGCAAACAGTATGCACGCACTACGGTAAGAAATCAATAAACGGATTTCCCGATCAATCCTGAGATCTCAGGTAAAATCAATCGGATTATCTGAATGTAACAGAGCAACCAAACGAGCCATATCGCTTTTGTTTGGACATCGGAAAATCGACTGATGGCCATTTGATGATTGTGATATTTAGTTGCGTAATTTCCCGAACTGTCTCCACAACTCGTCTTGGTTCTGCCTGACCATGCTCGTTAGTAAGTCTTCAGTCCGAGTTCTTGCTATTCAATTCCGCATACCGCTGAGGGGTACAAAACATTTATTGATACGGCTAATTGAACCGCTGCTGATCAGCGTGTCGACCTAAGCTGTCGCTCACGTCTGTCAAAATGTGTTGTGTTTCGGAGGGATTGAACAGACTTCACACTTAAACCGATCGTGCAACGTATTTCCAATCCCCGTTGGTGCTTGTGAACACATATGCATGCACGCAGGCACACAAGAAGTTATCAAAAAGGAGAGAGAAAAAAAGGGTTAAAAATGAGTAGACAGACCAAAGACAATAGAAAATCAATTTGTAGGAATTTGAAACTAAAACAATTGATTCGGTTAGTTTTTTTCTGTGTGCTTTGAATTCCAAGTGAATAAATATCTGAGTGAGAATTCAGTAAGGAACGAAAGAGAAAAAGCCTGAAACCCAATCTCAGATTTGAGGCTGAATGAGAGTCGGCAATTGTTGAGCGATTCTCGGAATGGGGATAGGAATGGGGGAGGAATTGATCAACAGCCGCCTCCGACCTGTCGTGTGGCAACAGGCCGAACGGGTGCGCTCTCGATTGGTGCGTGTGCGTGTGAACGCCGTGTACGGATTGGCAAATGATTATCCGCAAGGCTTGTTCAGCAATGACTGGTGCAGTTCGATCAGCGTTTGGTTTTCCGGGCTCCATTGTCTGCTTTATTCGGTTCGGTCAAGTCTTCGGTCGGTTGTGCCCATGATTGAACTTCTCCGCTTGTTAGTATCAGATTGAGCAGAGCGCCAAACCATGCTAAGGCGGTGGATACACCGAACACAACACGCCAATTCTCGATTGTGGACTAGACGTGAACGGGAAGGGGACAGAACGTGGATCAATCCATCAGGACCGTTTTCGGAATCGCAGTAACTGCGTACAGTTGGCGTACAGACCGATACTAATGAACGTAAGATCTCGGTTAGTAAAACGGTTTTTCACTTGAGATCGTTTTGGATCTGTGTGTGTTTGTAAGTAGGCCAAATCAAATCTGCATTTAAGTATGCCCAAGAAATTAGTGATGAACTGAACATTGAATATTTTACGTTGGCGTGGCAGATTATTGTCAGACAGGTGGCCTAAAACTGATATAAAACGTAAGAAGTGCAATGCAAACTAGTCTGAACCTTAAAATATAAAAACCTGGAAGCTGCACTCAATCGGCGCAACTATCGGTTGACCAACGAATAGTGCTGTTCATAGCGATTTCAAGATACTCAACAGAGCTCATCTTGGATAGATAACGGTGATTTGTGACTGTTAAGTCGGAAGGAAAGGAAGAGCATGAAAGAAAACTACGCAGAATAAATCGGTATGCTTGGATTTAAAACCCAACCGAAGGAATCAGTTCCGGATGCCATATGGGTTCGTTTAATCAATACATGGATTTGTTTTAGGTTTGGACGTTTACGACCAAATGCTCTAATCGCACATCAATAAGTGACCCAGGGTGAATGTTAGTTCAAGGTTACATGTGATAAACCATACCGTTTGTCTGAACTGATTTGGATTTCACAGCCTCAAATTATGAATCAAATACCCACTCGTCTGAACTCGTGTTAATCACAAAGCAAATTGTTAACTTCATTATTATTACAATAAAATAGTGCGTTTTTTTGCATAGCTTACCCCATCCTTGGTCATGTAACCGACCAACATCGGGCCAAATATCCCGGGCAACGTGGCTACGGTGTTCGTGAGTGAAATGATATTCCCTGCATTGGTGGGCGCGATACAAAGCCAGTCCAGAGCCGGGATCACGAGAGGTTGGGTGTCGGGTGGACCACACACACAAAACAAACAGAACAAAAAAATCAAGAATCACGTGTTTGAAAACTGCTTTCCGATTACATTCAGTGGAACCAGTCCTATTTGCAAAGTGAAACAACTGGAGGAAGCGCGTATCCGTGTTAGTTGAATAAAAAACAAACAGGAGGAATAGAAACGCCTGAGACACATGATGATGTTTCTCACCACCTTGGAGACATGAAGTCGGCTCTCAGGATAGCCCCAAGAGTGATCAAACGGTTTGGGCGCCATGGACAGCGTGCGTGAGTTCTCATAAGGAATGCACTAAACATAAAAGCTATTTCGGTATGGTGAACCGGAAACTGGGTAAGCCTCCGCTCACGGTTACGGGAATCGGACAACTTACACCCTTGCAGACACCACGTGCCGCGTTATATATGCAGTAGAAAGTCAGTAAAGTTGTCTGCCACTATTAACATCCAAGTTATTCCGCTTGAAGAAGATAGCCCAGATGAAACAGTGATAAAAAGCATTAATCAACTAATAAGTGGATTACCACGTGCAGAACATCAAATTTACTTATTTGTATGCGCACTTTACAGCTCAGATTATAATTAGTGAATGATTGTTCTTCAGTGACGAGCCCAAAACAACGACCTTTTGAGAATCCTCCCCTGGCAATAATTTGCGTGTGCTATAGGACGCAGATGAACAGGTTTGCTTTACATCAATCATAGTTCATTCATTATAACCTAACGAATTGTGTTATTCATTCGATTGATTCAGGGAATAACTTCACATCCGACGTGTCGGTGACCGTACCGGATGCGATTTGTACGACTCGTGGTTCACTTGTCGCAATCAATACACAGCGAGTCCAATTATGTATGAGGCAACGTCGTCTGAAATCGCAATCTTCATCGGAGCTCAATTCTTTTCGCACGAGAATTTGGCACTTTGTTGTGCAGAAACTTTTGGTGACCTACCTCAAATAGACCAAGCCAATCATGCACACATCAAATCTATGCGAAATTCCGGAAACAGACTAAGCAACACTGTGATCTTGAGACCTGAGACTAGCGGAAAAATCATTATATTGAACTGTGATGATTGAGTAATGTAAACGACAACGAGAAGGATACAAGAAAGTAAAGAGGGCGATAATTATCGAAAAGCCTGGAGAATAGCATCAGAAATCGAAAGCGGAGTATGAAAAACTGATCCTAAGTTATGTGAGCAAAGCAGATAGACCATTGCAAACTGTAAACAATACGATCGGACAATCATCCGTTGGCTGTGAAAAATCGTATAGTCGACCACAAATTCACATGCATACGCTGTTTGCGAGACGCCTTTGAGTTCGTTCAGTAGCCTCAGTGGGATTAGAACCCAAGCCGAACCCCCAAACGAGGCTACTGAACTTTTCACAAACCCAACATAAAACTTCAATCTGCCAAACAACCATTTGCACAATTAACCTTCACTTAGTATTTAGTCGATTTACAGTCCGGACCTAAAATAGCTGATTCACCAGTCGAATTGAGAAACGGCACACAATGAACACTCGAAGGGATTTGTTCTGAAGCACACAATAGAAAACCGGCTAAAACCCAAATCAGTCACTACCGAAAGGAAAAGATGTTTGAAACGATGTTTTTTAAAGACGATCCAGGCAGAGGTTTACTCAGAAGACGAGTAGAGAAGCAAATCACTTACACATGTCCATCGACCATCAAAAGTGCGAGGTGAATGTTCAACGAATCTTAAGTGTATACTACTATTTTTCTGCGCTTAATTCATGAAGATATACTCAGTAACTTCCACATGGTTGCCAATTTACGCTGGCTGTGCGGATTAGTTAAATAGAGGGCATCGAAAGACGATATTTAGCGTGATTGTGGCCCGCTTATCAAAAATCCGTCACTGAACAAACGAGTGCGTTCGGAGTGATCTGCAGAGTGCCGGATACTAAATTGAAACACTTAAGACAACGCCACCTTTCAACAGCAGATGCACCTGCAATCATACATAAATACAGATATATATATATATATATATATATTGAGAAAACGAGTCGGTGAGCGAAAAACTGTTTTCGATTATTCGTAGTCATACTGTTACATATAGTGGAAAAAATGGTTACATAATGATAGCCATTGGCTCAATCTAAGGTCATTAATCAGAGAGAGAGTAGAGGATGTGTATGGGTGCGTGTATATGTATATCTATACTTTTCTCCTCGAATAGTGATAAAGACAACAGTTCTCTTTGCCTCGAATCTTGAAAACTAACGGATCAACATTTGGCCCTAGTCGTGCCACTTGAAATGTGCTCAGCGAAGTTTTCCAATTTTTCAAAAACAACACTCATCTTTCCGTCTGTGCTCCGCCGAAGACATTAAAACTAAGCATTTGCACTTAGTTCATTCCCGTTTTATTTCATTGAACTCGTCACATTCTTGTTTAACACCTACGCATATGCAATTGTGAGATGTTCCAGAAAGACGGGACAGTTTTTCTCAATTTCGAATTCCAAGTTTCACGACTTGAATACCTATCCGATTAGGTTCGCTTTATTCATCAGATTGTGCAACTGTTTTTGAAGATAGCAACATCCTCTCCCACCCGTTTTCGACCTGGATGAGGTATTGCCAACATGATCACCTTACCGGTATTCAACTAATGAGTACACGAGTTCCCCAGTTGGAAAGTGTTTCCATCATTTTTCCGTGTATTTTACATGCACAAGTCATTGCACTACAATAAAAGTGCAATGTGACGAATGTACTAGTGACCATGGAAATTGTGATGAAGTGAAAAAAAGAGATGATTGACAAATAGCGAAACTTAGCCATGAAGCCAAACCCATAGATATTACTTTTCACCTCTCTTGGGTGACAGCAAGGTTAGCGACAGGACGTACGAGATAAACTAGTGATGTTGCAATCAGAGGAACACCGAAATTCGTCCATAGCTGTTTGAAGCACCCGGACAAATTACTCGTAAACGTCGGGTAAAACCGATTAGGACAACATCTTCAGAACTAATGATATAAAAACGCAACCATTGGGTGGTGGGAATTATCTTTTGAAAACGCTTCCACATCTACTTAACACGAGCAACGAGAATCTATCCCCCCCCCTCGCTGGGAATGCGGCGGAATATCAAAATTGGATACCACTGAGGTACATGTATTGTTTGACACGAGGAAATTTGCATACGTATGAGACGTACCGGCAAATTTTGGTGCCAGATCCACCGTGTTTGCACTGTACCCGGAAGTGGCAAATCCCATAAGACCGATACTGGTCGCTAGTAGAGCAACTGACGCCACGCGCCGACAACCGAGGTAGCTCACAATCAATAGTCCAGCACCCACACCGCCAAGAGCTTGTGGATTGGTAAGCAGTAGCCGATCCCAAGGAGCGAATAAGTGGAATTATGTAGGGGTTAGATAGAAAGAGACACAGAGAGAGAGAGGAATGCAACAGCTTGCTTGCTTGTTATTTAAACAAACCGAAAACGACACCAAATGATCATCATCCTTGAAGTAAAATCTAGAGTTATTCATCATTCTGGTGAGAGATCACCCGGAATGTAGAACTAGATTTCAGTTTCCAAAAGCATACATGTAAACCGATAGCTATGGGTTGGCAGTATTTATTTCGAACGTTTTCTCTCAAATTGCTATTCGAATTGGCGCGACTTTGAGTGCCACTTTAGAAATTGTAGTAGTTCAAAAGTTGTCACTTGGAATTAGAAAATAATTTTTATCGAGCAGCACAACTTTTTTATACGGTGCAATGTAAATATACCGATGAATGATACTTTTTTGTCTTAACCAAATTGACCAATTATGTGAATACAAAAGGATCACTTAAAAGATCCCGTCTTGAAGGGAATAAAAATTGATTCAAGGAAATGTGAAATTTGACCTTCGAAAATCGGCCTCGAGAATCAACGTATCTGAGAGGTGCTTAAATCTGACATCACAGGTCCTGAGTTGTGCAAGCGCGTCGATGTAAACGTAAGCTTAACTTGTAGCATAATCAAGAAATTTTTCCAGAAAGGCGTAGAAAGAAACCCAATAACACTGAAACAATATGATGACTAAATTCGTTGCTAGCGGAGAAAATCTGCAAGATTGAGGATAGTCCGGACAGATTCTCTCAAACACTGTTGGTCAGATGATGACTGAATTCAAATCGCGGCTGAGACCAGCTGATAAAAAGCTGTTATTGAACGTCCAACAAGAAAGGACACATCGATTTTGCAAACAAATTCAAATCGTCCCGCTCGTATGTACTATCTTTGTGTACCGGGTAGAATCCGGACCGTAAAACACTGGTTTGGGAGCCGAAACCCCACACGGAAGCTGGTCAGCGGCTTGCGTGCCTCATGGTATGTATCAAATAGTTGTTCTATTTTATTCCAGATTGCGGATATGATGTGTATTATTGAGATTTCTTACGGCTAAAATGTAATTAACTGTGAATAAATATTCGTTTGCCATAAGAAAGACCCGCACAAGTATATACATCTTATTGAGTAACTTCCATTCATTAATATCCTCAACTGCTTCTCCTTGCCTCATGGATTGATCGCCTCCGGTAACCTCAGTATAGTCGGGGTGGGTGTTCTGGAATTGTGACAGGTCACCATCTCCTTACACCTAGCAAAATGCTCCTATATGACCAAGAGTCTCAAATGGCGGTGGTTCTCCTACCAAAGTGAAAGGACTAAAAGCCGACATCCGGAGCTACAACCGGGTTGGTGAACCATTTGCAGTTCACTTAGGGGAGTTGGCTAAAAACCCTGATTCCAAACCAACCAAGAAAAGGCGTACAAACCACACGCACACCTTCCTGGTCGCGGCAGTGGTCACCGGCTCAACTGGGCATGGAGGTGTATTGGGCACCTTGGACGTTTGACTGCGTCCGAAGGGTGTATGATCCAATGAACTGGGCACCGGCCCCCAATAGACGGTGGACTCAAAGCTCCGTCCTGTCTGTCGTCTTGCAGGTCTGGCTTTCTAGCCAAGGGCTTCGGGTGGGGACCCCGAGGTTATCCTCCTTCCTCGGCCAGGGCAACCGAGAAGTAATATGCCCATACAACCTATGAACACATTCTTCAGATTTCTTTTTGTTCATATGTTGTGACACGTTCGGCAATTCTCTGTAATTGGTTACGTGTTGAAATAAAAAATAATACTGATTTATCGAATGGGTAGCCGGAATACAACATCCAAAACACACCGCACGAATGTAGAACGGTATTTGTTGGTAGCTGAATTGAATCGAAAGGTGGACGAGATCGCGGCTCAAACGTACCGACTAGATTGTTCAATTTTCGCACCCATGTAACCGAGAGTAAATGACGTGCAATGAGCATATCCGAGGTTTGCGCGACCGCCAATGCGACAATGATTTGTACCACGTACGGTATGGACGAGAGAATTCCATTCTGAATTTAAAAGATAAACATGCCATTCCAGTGGAGGTGAAATAAATCTGCAAAAATCTGTGTTCGAGAGTACCGAAAGCGAGATTTAATCAGAAAATTATGGGTATTTCTGTGCAACCCATCCATCAAACGAGATGCACAGAAGGGTTTGGGAAGTAACAATGCCTGGTCAGATAAATTCGAGATTCAGATCAAGGCACGAACTGGGTAAAAAGTGATTCTGAGACAAAGAGCACAAAAAGATATCAAAAGGTGTACGGTGAAACACACAAAACTTTTTTGTTATTCCAGATTCTTCCATTCTCCTGCGTTAAATTGTTTCACCCCCCTTTTCACCATGTTCTGTATTCAAATCCACCTTTCCCCTTTCATTGTTATTGTAATGATCGTTGTTTCATTGGCACTATGTTTGTCTACAAGCCGGTGGTAAATATATATATCTGAGACATTCCACTTTGCTTCAATGTGACATCTAAGTCAGGTTAAGAGGGGTGGGGAGGGGGTGGGAGA
>UZAN01040419.1:39579-55739 GCA_900618425.1 Echinostoma caproni | reverse complement strand
ACAGGGTGATGACCGTCGGCCGTGTAGCTCAGGGGTAGGAGTTTGAAGTCCCGACCCTTCTTCTATCTTTATTTTCATAGGACTATTCTGGAAAACACTCCCAGGGGATCAGATTTACATCTTTGGTAAAACAGATCATTCTTCCGACCCGTTACTGCTTCCACAAGTAACATGAACATGGATAAAAACACTTGCACGAAGAGATAGAGCCATATTTCTGAAGTCCTACAGACATCATCAGCCTATGTGGACTACGATGCAGGCAAGACTCCTCCTTATACGGAGAACCTGAGTTACCCAAGGCGTGTCATTTCAAATGCGACAAAACGTAGACTTTTATTCAAATAAAACAGTTCTAGACTGTTTGTTCTTATGAAAATTCTTGGTTGTCTAAATACAAACTCATGCACACACACAACTGGTTTTCGATTTTTGCTGAGGCTGATTAAAATCTAAGCAAACCCAAAACTAAGCATTCGATTTTCATCCGGTATACTGCGCGCCGATCGACATCAGAGCAGTACGAACCACATGTCGGTCCAAAAGGGTATCCTTCAATACCACCTCGAAGCACGACCCGATTCGGCGTCTAGGTTCATGATCGGATTTTTTTATGATGGGATCAGGAGAAAGTAAACGGGCGAAGGAATTACAATAGTTCTGTCACAACGACTGAAACCGGAATTCTTGTGCTAATTGACTCACGCACACCGGTTCTTCATGGGTTCTTTTAAAAGGGAACGGAGACGGGGACAACCAATGAATCATTAGGAGAGAGATATTGAACAAATTGGATATGGTTTTCTCATTCTGTTCTTATCTTAGTTCTGAACGAGAGTTTGAACGTGTTTGAGAATGCTTCCATAAGGGAATAGCGTTTATGCTGTGCGTAGAACAGGTTAACGACGATGCGATTCAGTTGGGAAGCGTTCACGATCAGGCGAACATAAAGAAGTTCGAGACCAATTTAAAATGTTTTTTCTCCACTGAGCCGTAAATTCACACGGCATGATTTGGGGGATGCCGGGGTATGTGCCTATTCATTCCCAAGAGAAGTGAAGCGCCCACGCGCTATGCTTTCGTCACGCAAACGGATCGACCAGGGTAGTTAAAGCAGAGCTTCAGCAAGGATTCCGCGGGAACCTTCGTATTTTGGCAATAAAACGTTGGAAAAACTGACCAGCATATTTCGGAACGAACAAATAATTACTGTAGCAACAAGATGTTCATGGCACACCAACATACCCGGCGGTCAGTAGCTCCGAATCATATTTTGTCTTGTCAGATGCAGACTAAAAAGGGTGGAAAACAGACAGGAGGCGGTACAAATGAATGCATTATTATGATTACTGTATGAAGGACTTAAAAGTACTGATTCACAGCGTAGTTCTACTGTTTAAAGTATTCTGAAATTCAACAGAGTCCATCTTCGTTCGTCACATCCTAGTTGCCGAAGTGTTTTAGATGTGAGACAAACTATTGACTGTGCATCAAAGCGCTTTGGATGGAAGCGATTCATTGCAATGATATATTCGAATAACGCAATGAACTGAAAAGCCTCCGATCTACCATACAGTCAACTGGGACGGTTTTCGTGATTTTCTGGCCTGTTAGCCCTGGAAGAATTGGTGATTTAAATCTGTTGTTTCCATGTCCGTTTCAAACTTCAAACTTCTTCAAGGTACATTTCCTTATATTCCACACTTTTTTAAACCCGGCAAACCACAATCCTCTGAGTGGTCCATTCAGGCTTGCAACCGTACTGTACGTTTTCAAAACTCAGCATTCCGTCATTGGTGCCACTTACCCAAACTAGAATCTCGCAACCGCTTCGTGCGAGCCGGAAACAAATGCTTGCTCACCATACAGAGAGCAAAAGAACGTCTCACTTGTAACAAAGCTGCGCGCTTGGCTTCTTCCGCCACCGGTAAACGAACATTCTGGTCCCTTGCTAAAGCGGTTTCACCGAATTTGTGTCCTCCCAACTTTCCTGCCATTTGTAATTCTTCTGGTCCTCTTGTTTGTGAAACCAGAGGTCTTCGCTTCCCGGTTTGCCTCCAACTCCACTTTATCTGCCGACTCTACTGTTCAACCCTCTTGTAACAAATTTAGTCAATCCATTCTACCCGTCACAACAACAACTAGAAAGGTTCATCAAAATCTTCGTGATCTGGATTTGTTGTAAACCAACCGGTCCTGACGGTACTTCACCTATCGTTTTAAAAACGTGTGCCCCGGAGTTAGGAGCTATTCTACGCCACCTTTTCGGTTCTTCACTCAATCTTAATTCTTTTCCTACTCCATGAAAAAGGGTCATCGTTTTTCCTATTTTCCAAAGCGCGGTGGCCCTCCTAACGCCAACAAATAACGTCCAATCACTCTCACGTCTGTAATTTCGAAAGTGTTTGAAGTCATTTTCTTCGAATAGCTGCGTACATTTCTCGAACGCGAAGGTTTGTTGAATGATCGTCAATATGGATTTCGCCCTCATCGATCTACGGGTGATCTACTGGCGCTCGCCTCACATTCCTCGTCAGATGCATTTGATAACCTCGGAGAAACTGGCATGGTCTCGATCGACAGTTCAGAGGCCTTCTAGTGCGTGTTGGCATGAAGGTCTGCTGTCGAAATTACCCACGTTCGGATTCCACCTGTCTCTAGTATCGTGACTCCAGTGGTTCCTCAGCAAGCGAACCATCTCCATCCGAGTAGATGGGGTCCTATCTCTACCATTTCCTGTGAACAGCGGTGTTTCTCAAGGTTCCGTACTTTCACCCACCCTCTTTCTTCTGTTTATCAACGATCTTTTGTCCAAAACATCTAATCCCATCCACTGCTTTGTCGATGATGCCACTCCCCATTGTTCTCTCTTACCCCAAAACCCATCAACCTATTACCATTATCGATCACGACCGTAAAGTTATTAGTGTTTCCCTTGCCTCCGATCTCGGACTCATCTCCACATGGGGTTCTATCAACCATGTGTGTTTCAATGCTTCAAAAACTTCTCTCCTCACTATATTTCTTAAACGTGTCCCCTATTCTCCTTAAATGATTTTTGATTCACTGCCCTTTGGCTCCATATTCTCTCTCCCTCCTGGACTTACCCATAAATTCCTCTCTCTGTTGGTTCCCTTTTATTTCTACACTTGCGTCTCTCGCTGCACGCAACGTCGGTTTTCATTTCCGCGCAATGCGCTTCTTTACACCCAAGCACCGTTTACTTTTATACAAACCTCAAATCCGCCCGATCCTCGTATACTGCAATCACCTTTGGAGTGGAGCTTGGTATTCCGCTCTTTCTCTCTTCTACTATGTTCATCGTAAGGCCATCCGGTTGATCGATGAACCGTCTTTAACTTCCAACCTGCAGTCGCTTTCCCACCACCGGGAAGTTGCTTCCTTATCTCTTTTCTATCGTTACTATTTTGATTTCTGCTTTTCCGAACTTGCTTTAGTGGTTCCCGTTCCATTGACCTTTTCTCGTTCATCTCATTCTCAGGCGGGTAATGACCCTTATCAGGTTTCATTCCCCGGATGTCGGACTTCTATCTTTCAATCTTTCTTCCTCAGGACTGCAAAATTGTGGAACACACTTCTGATTTCCCTGTTTCCCAGCTCTTACAACCTTACCCTTTTCAAAAGCGGGATTAACAAATTGATTCTTACTTGAATGTTCCCCCCACATACCTCCCCCTTATAGTATATCATTGATTACGGGGTTAACCCCATTTACCGTAAATCAATTCATGTGTAACAAAAAAAATNCCAAACACACACACAGACACAAACGCGGACAGTTATTCGCCTGAGATCAGCTCTAATCCATCAAGGATTTGCCGTTCAAGAAAAAAAAAGAAACATGAAGAAAGATATTAGAGTTGCAAAGATCGTATTTTACTCTTTGATGAAATCCGGATACTGGAGAAAAGTTGGAAAAAAAGACCAAACCAATTTTGAGACTTACATTTACCTGTCTAAGAAAGTATCGTGCGAATTGGTTATGAAAAGGGTCAGACTATTAGCCTGCTTGTTTTGTTTTCAATTTCTAACGATTAACCACCCAACTTATCTGGTAAATCTATCAAGACAACTTTATCGGGCAGTTATTCCAGTTGAACTACGATCCTTACTGTTTTGTTTTCGGGGTTTTATTCAGCAACACTTTATTACTGTCCAATTATGAGTAGTGTAGATACCCTTGCCCAATTGTGACTACCACGTGGAATCTTGAGACCGGTATTCTTTTGACCAAAATGGCTGCATACCGCCGGGTGATTTGGAGTGATTTTAATCTAAACGACTAGATTTTTACTTTCAGCTCTAATCTACTCTGAAGTTTATTTGATAAGCATTTTCAATGGAGTGAACGAAACACGAAGAATCGCTCCACACACCCCCCCCCCTTCAACCCCAAACACACACACTAGACGGGCACGCACCGTCTGATGCAATTACTGTGCGACTGTGTATCGACCAGTAAATTCCCGTGGTACTCATTTGTTAAAGTGTATAGGAAAATAGCGAGCGAGCGAGCTATTTGCACGTCAGTTGTGACACCGTGATAGAAGCTATTTTTGTGCTCTGCCTCCCCCCAGGCTAGTGCGCGTTAGACAACGCACAGGGTACACCTACACAGGGATGTCTAGTTAATCAAAAATACGATTGGAGTGCATCAACTCGCCCCGCTGTACTTGCTTGGATTGCCTTATTTCAGCTACTCTAACTGATTAGCACTGACTGGAAATGGTCCGACTGGAATCGAGTGCACCTGATTCGTGGTGTTTTTCACCCGGGTGTTAAACAGTGTGATCGGTTCTGAGCGGCCCTCGGTGCACCCAAGTCCTATGTACAGCCAATGAGATGGAACATGAACTAAAATTTTCCCAGGGCTAAATAGATTCATATTGACTGTTGTCTTCTGTTTCACCGTTATTTCTTTCCCCGACTCTGTTAAATCGCTATTTGTTGTTGTACTTTGCTTGATCATTCCCCGAGAAGTTTTGTTTTAATTAAACTCTAATGCTTCGAATGTCTTAAGTGACCCGAATATTTTAGGGAAAATCCCACGAAAAATCACTATACTCGAGGAGTTTTCACTCGGAATCCCGCTCTCTCCAATTCGAAACAACTCCGGAGTGATTTCACCGAGCATATTTTATCCAGATACCTATTTTCCACAACCCCACGAGATACGCCTGACACTTTTTTCGCAAGTCTTGAAACATACTGTTCTTCGTCTGATTAATATTTCCCTCCAAAATTCTGTCCGAGTTGTAACGGAAAGCAATCGTGTTCACTTTGAGTTTAGGTTTTGACTTCTTCAAACCTAGCAATCATACATAACAGGCTTGAATTTGGGGTAAACTAATTCAAATAAATGGCCTATCCAAAGCAAGAGCAATTTCATGCCTCACAACTGCTGCGCGCTAGACGTTAGTTAATCGGTGTGTGCTCCCTAGCTTAGTTTCCACTCACCGTTTATTTCTGATGACTTAGAACAAAGAACAATCAGAGAATGAATGACACCACGATCTGGTGATTCACTAACCATCAGGTTTTCTTGATTTCAGTATCAGTCTTTTGATTGCTCATTTCTTATGTAGGAGTAGAGGAGAGATGGGGATGTTCAATGTTCGGGTGAAAGTTGCGAATTCCAGTAGACTAAGGTCACCGTGAGTAGTTGTACGATAGTCACTGTTTACGACTATCCGGTGCCTCACTCAGTATTGATAACGAACTTTTACACTGATCCCGAAGTCCCCAACCCAGATCCAAGTCTCCCCTGTCAGCGTTTTTATGCCTTCCCATTCGGTGTTAGTTTGATCACCATTAATCTTCTTCCAAGTACCAGTACCTAACTCGGCGAACTTCGTGACAATTTACTGGGTGATATGCGTGATACATGACCGTCTCATCCAACGTAATCTGTGGTGAACGACCACTGGCGTCAGTGAGCGACCGAGATCAGGTAAATCTCTGCGCTCAACCTCAGCATTGATAACTTGATTTACCTACCAGACTCGTGCAATGCGGCGCAGACAGCTGTGTTCAATCCAACCCCAGTCCATCTTTATCTCGCTCCCACAACGGCCAAGTATCTGCACCATCCGTCCGAACTAACGCAGCATACAGCTGATCATTCGTAGAGAACCGGATGTCGAGATAGCACCGGAGGTGTTTAACATGGGCAAACGCAAGTCGGGCGTTCCGTATACCAGCCGACCCTTCATCCGTGTTGCATCCACCGGGTGAGATGTAGCTGGTCAGATAACAAAATCTGCCCTTTTCTCGTATCACTTCCCCCCAGTTAATGTGAGGTTGGGACCTGGGATAACTCAGTCCTACAATCATAGCTTACGTGCTTAGGGTGAAAACCATATGCCAATTGTGGCCAGACCATCCAGAAATGCATGTACCTTACCGAGAGTCTCGTGTCAAATTCGCGGAGCATATTTATTTCGGATCACAACCAACATCAACAAATTATACTTCTACACTGTTATAGAAAGTTTCTATCTGATCACATACTCCGAATTCTGAATCCTCTTCCCCCTCCATTCACCTACACAGTCACTTCCCTCTCGGGAAATCGGCATACATCTCGATCATCAGAGCGCAGCTGTATCAAATGCTTCGGACTGATTTGCGGACTGAACAGTAAGCCGTTTTCTTTGTGAGACTTACAATATAAAAAAAAGAAACTAACGAAACATCTCTGTGTCCAACAAAGTAATTACAAACTAAAAAAAAACCTCTTCAAAATTGACTGAAATGCATTGTCGTAAACTAAAATATTAAATTCTGCTTTCAGGCTATTCATGATTAGGCCGCTTTGCTATTCTGGACATAAAGTCGTCTGCAAATCATGTCCTTTGACTCAAATTAGGGCATTAACTGTTTCGTGATCTTTCAGTACATTTACCATTCGTAAGATTTTACTGGAGCCTGGTTTCAGCCCCCGTTGACCATATACACGAAAAAGGTGCAGAAAACCCACATTGACCAAATTTGGCCGTCCTACATTCAGAGGTACACTGATTGGCTAGTCCGAACTTGAGAAACACCAGCATTGTGTGGTCCAGAGTCGTTTATCCTGGATCAACAACCTGTTTGTTAAAACCAACTCTTAGTTGTCAATCATTGCCAGATGGACAAAACGATAGATGAAAAAAACAGATTTGGTCTGATTGACCGCATCAAGTTTGAGTTTTCGAAAATCGTGTGAACAAATCAACCATCTCAATCCGGTAAAATAAAATCCCGGCAAGTTTATCTGAGAAAAATGCACTACTTTCTACAAATCTGAGGGGTTCAGAGCGGAATAAATATAATTCTGAAGGGGACAGTGACTACAGAGAATTTGAGTGATAATGTGAAAAGGGTTGTGTCTACACAACCGCCCAATTCAGTTCAGAGCAGAAAAAATGTCACCGCTTTCCCCCTTGATGATAGGTAGCTCGTTTACACAATCTTTCGTGGTACCACCCTTCCGGGAAATATACTGCAAAGTGGCACCCACAGTGACAATGAACGTTTTCTCTTGTTCGACATTCAGTATTAAGACAATCGTGGGTAGAATATTTTACCCACCCGGTCGTAACGTCGCCAAATTATCACCTCGGAGATGTGTGTTCGAATCCCACCACCACCGCCTGACTTTCCCCATTTGTGTATTGTATGGCAGCCCTTTGATTGGCCGCTTCCCCCTTCCGGAAAATTGTATCATAGTGTATTCAATAAAAGGAAGTAAAAATGAAGAAGAGAAAAAATTAATACCCCATGGAGAACCCGAAACAGAGTTATCATCGCTTGTGGGATCATGAATAACTGTTACTCATTCTTATCGCCACCTGTCACATTCACTTGACTATAAATGATCGCACAGATGTAAACAGTATGTGAAAAGATGCGAAGGGTTGAGCAATGATACAATAAAGATAAGAACCTACGCGATGAAGCTGAGTAGCTAAGGGAAAAGCGGCACTGTGGTATTGGGGATTCAGTGTAATAATCAACCAGAGAATGACAGAGAAATCTGATTTCTGTTAGCTAGTGAATAGGTTCCCAGTATTCAAGTGAAATACTGTTACTTTTTTCACCACTGTTACCATTGTTAAGTATCTTGTCAAGTGTGCCGTTCAATATCAGAAATGCGTAAGCAATCGCATTTGTATCAAAGCAATCGGTTTTATTCGAGAGAAACTCGGCCTCAATAGAATTTACTCATTGGGTAATTGAGGGCTTAGACGGACTCCACTCATGCAATGAATCACGCTCACATTCCCGTCTGGGCATCGTGACCGACTTATCGATCCATCTTGATGTGTTTCGCTTCCTTACTCGACCGACAGAGGTCAATTACCTCCGGGTTCGTTCATTCGTATCTATGACGGACACTCGATCAACGATCAGGAACATAAGGTTCCCGGGTGGAACGGGTGTGTGTGTGCGGAGGGGGGGGGGGAGCGGCCTATCTTACCCTACCGAAAATTTCATCCTCGCTCGGTAACTCACCTAAAAACAGTACTTTTGTTTGTTTACGGGAGAAGTTAGTTCATTCGGACTGGACAGGGTTTAGACACACCCGGTCCAATCGCTGACGTTTGCGGCCGAAATATCAATAATCTTCTGGGGTTCCCAGTGGAATGTGATTGATTGGATTCACTTGAAGTTGAAAAGGTATAGACCTCAATTCTCTAGGCGAATGAACGCCATAAGGGATTTCACAGTGGCGTGTCCGATAATAAAATGCTGTGGAAAAGTGCGGTCCAACTATAGAAACGCTTTTCCGGTGCGTCACCTTGAAACCGAAATAACAAACGCGTTCTTACTGTTGTCGGACTAAATCGAAAGCAAACGTGAATGTAATGAATTGATTACCAGTGACTGGATGAAACCACGTTTATCGGGATTAAGAATAAATCAATAGAACATAATGCATATTAAAAAGATGCTGTTTAAAACATGACGGAGATTTCACTCATTCGGTTTTCAACCGTAGCAACTGTGGAAAAAATCATTAAATGCCCACAATAGTGACACTGTCAATGAACAATTTGAACCTCGTATTACGCAGACCAGGTCACTGCCTAAAATGAGATTCCATTTTGCTTTGTTTGGTTCTCTAAACCGTTGTTTCCATATATTATAATCAACCAGGGAAAACACGTGACCAAAGCCTAACGCGTTCGGTTGTCAATTCTGGTAATGTCTGTGCACAGTGCGACAAAAAAACGCCTCCTCAGGATCACATTCGTTTCACTTGACGGAGATGTATCCCCCACCGAAAAAGGGAGTACAAAAGGACAACATCTGAGGCCAGAACCGGGATATGGGACAACTGGAATTTCACCCGAAAGGAATTGTTTCAAAAACCCGATCACAAATGGACCAACAACGGGTTTACGAACAACACTCACATCATCTCGGATACCAACCTATAACATAATAAAGGATCCACACAAAACCCTAACGTATTGTGGGTCAGAAGTTGACTGGCCGAAGGCTTCGGTTGTGAATCCCTCGGTCAAGTCCATCTGCCTTGGCTTGACCAAAATGACGTCATCCTGTCCACTCACAAATCATGGACCTATATGTTATACCGTGCTTTTGTCCAAACACAGTCTGAACTCAAACGCTTGTGAAGTATATAACATGAGAAGCGGAAGAAAACGATAAAACGCATGCTACTCACAAGTATCGATTTGGTAGCACTTGATGTGTCCGTTTCAGTCGTCAGGCATGCGTGCAAATAGTCCCGTTCGGTGGAACTGATACGCGGATGCACATCCGGCTCGTCGTAGACGGTGCACAACCAGACAAGGGCGAATAGCATGCCCAATCCGCCGAACAGATAGTGAACATACGGCCAATAGGATACGTAGTGAATCAAGCCCGTCTCTTTGTCTGGTATTTCACGTACTTGAGACAACGTGCCTGCCACAAACTGACCGAGTACAGTACCAACTTGGACTCCTGCGCGAAAACAGGGGGTGGAGAATATTATTCATGGTATTTTAAAGCCGTTTTTTATTTATTGAATTTCAAAATTTATAATCAGTTTGAAGGAAGCATCTGTGGGTGAGCAAAGCTTTCCCGGGGGCATATCAAATGGAAGTGAAATCACTTTAGCACATGATAATCGCTAATGCTATTTTTCATCGCTTGAACTAATGAAATGCTGTCAAAATCGTGGACTTTGGATATTAAAAAAATCAATCACATTGGACCACTGACTAGACCACCATCGACTTTATTAGGTGATAGAGTGTATTAGGCAGTCTGACTGTAGAAGCCCAGCCTAAGTGATCTGAGATCTCAACGTCCATATCCGAAAGAAGAAATCGATAAGGTGGAAACATTATACAATTTGAATGAAAAGAAAAACACGTGGCCGATCTCATGCAGGGATAAAACCCCCATAATCCAAGGATATACTGTACGTGGGAAGATGAGGGAAACATTCAAGCTAAAACCAGTATATTGATTCTCCGTTTAAAGACAAGACATTGGAGGTAAAACCGAAAGAGGGAGTGTTACACAGTTGTGCTGTTCTTGGGGAAAAAAGATAGTTGAAAGTTAGAAATGCGACACTTGAGGATGATCACTTGAAATGGGTGACTAACCGCTTGTGCGCGGGATATACGAGGAATAACAAGCGGGAGAGGGACAGAAGCGGAAAGTTTGTTAGAGCAAAATCCAAAGTAGTATCGAAAGAATAAAGATTAGGAAGCGACTGCCCGACAGTGAGCTAGTGACTTCTAGTTATATGTGAGGGATGAGTCGTTGGTGAGACGGATGGCCTCAAGCTGAACCGGATTTAGAAGAGTAACAAAGTTGGACAAAACCCCATCCCACACATGACGGCAGAATTCATTTGTAGGTCGGATTTAAAATTTGTAAAAGGAGAGTTGGTCAGGGGTGAATAAACGTTTTTGGCGTTGAAGAGGAAGCAGATTTTGCGCACCGTGTGGGAGACGAGTTGATGAATATAAGGTTACCGTAAAGGAGAAAAATATAAGAAAAATCCCAAGAGGTTGCATGAATCTGTGGAACGAAAAATTTTCAAGTTAAAATTTTCTGAAAGGGAGAAGGATGCGTGTTTAAGAGAAACTGACACAAGGGAAATTTTACTGGCTTTGAAGAGAATACGGATTCGACAGCCCCAAGCGCAAATAAGGCCTAGATCAGAACTTAGGGAGAAACTATGGGAGAAGCGGTCGTAATTAATGATGGAGTTAGCAATGCGCGAAGAGGAATTGGACAAAGAGGAGTGTAGGGTAGCGTCATCGGCAAAGGTGTGACTAGAATTCGAAGTTGAAGAAGGAACGTGATCAACAAACATCAGAAAAAAGGAAGGGGACAGTAAAGAACCTTGGGGATACGAAATATTCACAGACACGGAACGAGACATGGTCCCATCTGCTCTGAAGAGAGATGCTATGGTCCTTGAGATAGCTTGCTGTCCAGGACACAAGTTCCACAGTAAAATCAAACTTGGGAAGTTTAGCCAGCAAACCCGCATGCCAGACAAGATCGAAATCTTTTGAAATATCCAATGACATCATATGGGTTTCTCCGTGGTTGTCAAGTACCGCTGACCAAGTATGCGAAATGAGCGCCAGAAGAGTACCGGTACATCGATGAGGTTCGGAAACCGTATTGACGGTCGCCAGGCATCTTTTTGTGTTCCAGATGGTGACAGAGTTGATCAGCAATAATTGACATGAGAGATGGAACCGCAGTTGTTTGCGTCTGAGTGATCGCCGCTTTGGGGGACGGGAAATACTTCTGATATTTTCCATAAGGTTGGGAATAACTCAGAATCCATGGATAAAGAGAATAGATGGCTCAGAAGAGGGGGAAATTCCGGGTTGCGCATCCTAAGGACAACGAAAGGAATCTGGTCGGGTCCAGGTGGTTTATAGGGGGCCAAAGGATCTGACATATCTTTCTGGTGGTGGTGTGAAAAGATGGTTTGCGTTAGAGTATATGGAGAGTTAAATCGGTAGTTTGAGTTGGGTGGAACTTGAATCAAAATGGGAGGTAAACACATCGACTTTTTAAAGCGGGACGGACACTAAGTTGGTGGAATGTTAGGGGAACAGAAGTTACGGAAGATCGCCTCAGCGAATGACCAGAATGTCCGGCTTCCGGAAATTGCGGTTGCTAACTGTGCGGCTTGGCACCCAACAACGTGCTTGCAGGGACCATAGGCGGGAGCTGGGAACGATGAACGATGCCAGCTGCGGAGCACTGATATTTTTACCAACAGGAGTGGTTAAGCGTTGGGGTCTGCTTCAAAAACGCCATGTTTGCCGATAAAACAACAGAGAGTGAAGAGCCACTACTATTTAGAGAATGGTACAGAAGTTGTGATAAAAAGTAGGGAACCGAAATTTCAGTCAAATGGTCTGGAACTCGCGGTTGGTGAGATATAAGTGGGAGAACAGGGTAGAAGCTATTGAATGATGGATGAACGCACAAACACCAACTTTGGGGATGAGCGAAGTATGAAGAGAATAGTTGGATAACTGAACATGGGTGATGTCTGTGGAAGCAGAAAGTTGTGTTTAAGATAAAAATAGAGGGTAAGTGAACTGAAGAGAATGATGTACACAATCAATATTGTGGTTTAAACCTTGAATATTATTGAATGCGATTGTCGAATGAGAATGCGCCTGAGAACTGGTCTTGTTGGTTGTAGTATTCCTGGTGAAATGAGTGATAACCGGCAGCCTACAGCACTAGAATTTGGAGTGGCGAACCACATAAGGTCCCGATGATTGTGCCTTGGTACTGTCCCGGACATCGACAGAACCATCTAACACACTGACTAGACCGCTGTGTTGAGGCCAACTGTTTGAGGAATGGAGAGCTGATCGAACAATAAAAATGGTTCCGTAAGCCTTGTCCGAGGTCAAACACACCGCTTGATAGCATTCGGTTGAATGATTGTCTGTCGTGCACTGTGGTTTGACAACTTGAGCTATCAGATATCGAATGAGACCGGTCTGGTCCATGCAAAAACTTGCTGAGGAATGTGTAAACACATTGTGCCACCGGACGAGAAACTGTGGAAATCTATGAAACGTAGTTCGGTCAACCACGGTGTTCGAGGTGTCATAGCACGCGTGACACCACATACAGTCCGGATCGTTTTTCGACCTGAGAGACTCATGGTGTATTGCATTGGTCGCAGCGACACACAGACGTAGTTCCCTTTGATCGTGCTCCTGTGGTTCGCATGAGGCAAACCGCTTTTCCGTAATTCTGGTGTTGGGCCGGGTTGCATTGACCAAGTGACACACAAAAGAAAGAAACGCTGAAAGAGACTAGGTCACGTAAATAGCAAGCGAACCGAATCAGATCGTTAGTGTAGATAGTTGAGCACTTGTGAAGATTGTTTGTGATCGGAATGATTGGTGGTTCTAGGAAAAGAGGGCTACTGGGTGAGCTGATGAGAAACAGCTTAAAAAGGAGTACAAGGGTCAAAAAACCATGTTTTGATGTGTTCCGAAATAAATGGTTACATTGTAC
This sequence comes from Echinostoma caproni, assembly GCA_900618425.1. Taxonomy (NCBI): domain Eukaryota; kingdom Metazoa; phylum Platyhelminthes; class Trematoda; order Plagiorchiida; family Echinostomatidae; genus Echinostoma; species Echinostoma caproni. Next base: position 42,197 of record UZAN01040419.1, on the reverse strand, counting down.
ACGTGTCTATTAATACGTTATCTCCTGGCGAACCCCGTCAAATTTATTAGTTAGGAAATAAGAATGTGATGATGATGAAAGTCGGAAAACAATCTTCGCTACCCCCCCCCCTAATTAGGACAACTTTTAGGGTCAAATCCCCCTCCTCGTCTTCTTCATTTTTTGCATTCCATAAGCACCAGTTCAGTTTGATCCCTAAATTAAAACCACACTGATAATCCCATCAATCTGGGTGAAATGAAACCAAATGAAGCAGAAACGGCGGGGAGGGGTGATCATGCTGGGGTTCATGAAAACCAGTCTTACCGGCGAAAATGAAAGCAGTAAATCGACTGCGCCCATTCGGAGGCACCCATCGACCAATCAGGCACCCGGCAATGGGCATCATTGAGCCCTGGTAGGCAGTGAGGTAGAGGAGAAAAATATATAACGAAAAATAACAGGCTACAAATCAATTGTCAATAGCACTATGTGAAAAAATTGTGCATAAATGTTCATCTATCACCCCCACCCACCCATCACCACCACACCATAATGTTTGGTGGCATGATCTCTATCAGTGTAGTAATGAAACAAGCAATATTTAGTGAGAGCACCTGATAATACTGCTTAACCTCACCTCACCCCGTAATAATTTGCGTCCAACTTAGGAAAAACGTGGAACACAGTAATTGGGAGTGGGTGAGCTCCGATGATCAATTAGACTGAGTGATCTGAACATTTTCCAATGTTTAATTGTTTCTCCATCTTTCCACTTTGTTTTGGATTAAAAACAGTTCGATCTGGTTCGTATGGAAGAGCAACTGTTCAGGTCTAGATCGCTATAGTTGTTATGCGAATTCATTTGAGCACAGTCACATCTGTGACCACATGTGCTCAAACTTTCGTAGTGTAGCACAAATTGTTCCCATTGATTACAGAGTGGTGGAACACAGAGAGAAAGAGAGAGAACGAGTGATAGAACGATGCACTCGCAGGCGGAATTGGACAGACACGGAAACATGACCGTTTCTGGGATTGACTAGGCATCAGAAAGTATTTTAGACAATGCCAAAATCACAGTTTTCGGATAACCTCGATGCGGTCAATTGCTCTACATAGTGACGGTCATGAGGACCGAATAGAAATTTGTTCGTTTGGCCAGTAAAAATATCATAGTCGTCCAATTTCGTACGGATTTTGGCCACAGACTGGAAAAGTGCATTTAGACGTCCTCTCTGTGTGACAACCCCTGGTGAAAGAACGTGTGAGTCGTAGTTTCAGTCCGCTCCCTTGTCACCGTGACCTGAGTCCAGTATTAACAAACCACATAATGTGGGATTCAAACTCCTCGTAAACTTGGATGATCTTTCCAATCCAACGGTCGCGCCTAAATTCATTCTCAATTTTTGCTGTAAAGCAAGTGAGCATCATCAACAAACATATGGAATGATACATTTCACGAGTTTGTGAAATAGTCGTGGCGCCTAACCCACCAACTGGTGATCCCAATCAAACCGGGCATGACGGGAGAAGGAGGAGCATGAGAACTCCGAGAACTCGGTCATGCAGGTCACGTGATGCTTTCCGTTTGTGTACCTCGTGATCAGTCAGGTGAATCGATCGTCACCAAGACAGTGTGGGTGAAAACGCGGAATGTCGTAAACAGTGCCAGTCGCTCAACTTTCTGTGCAATGAACTACTTCTGTCTTGGCACTACTCTCCGTTTTAAATAATGCTTCACGGAGGCTCTATCAAATGAGTGCAGTCGATAGATGATAACCAGTGCACAGCTCAGTGTGAACACAAAGCTCAATGGTTATATACGAAGTGCGAACTGCAAACTCCGCCAGTGGATTAAAGAAATCGTGCTCGGGTTGGGGGCAGTTTGCGGGGGAAAACGGATGCACCACGAATTCCCAAAGGCAAAGCGTGTGACAATTCCAAGAAGATAAAGCTTTATATGAACAAGATACTTTACATCGGCAGTCTTATCCAACTCATGTATGAAGTTTGGCTATTCACGGAAATTGGATCGTTTCTGACAGATACCAAATGTCCGTAAACCCCATCCAAACTGTGTAGTTAATTGCCAATAGGGATAATTTACCAAAATTCCAAACTAACTTTGTACTCTTTCTTTAACGCCAGGTGAACTAACTACTAGCCCGTCGATTCAGAGTTTCGGATGCACCGATAAAATGATGTTTCAAGTGAGTAATGGAGGATTTAGTTCATCTCCAAAGGCTAAATTCGTCGTGTATATAGCAAACGAAGCGTAAACTGAAAAGCTAGGAAGCACTGGACGGTTGTTTCGACCTGATCGGGACCTGCTGGGTCATTTGCTATATACATGACGAATTCAGCTTTGAAATTGAACCAAATCCTCCACTGCTCACTTGAAAGTAGTCAGGTTGTGAATGTTTCCAACCGAGTCATAACCCGGAGGCTAGTGCTGAGATGAGCAGGGTCTGTTGCCCGTAATAAGCTCTCAAAGATGGGTTGTGCTACATCGTGTAAATGGAAAATGAAGAAAAATACGACCTGATCAGCTGCCCGGTGGCCGACTGGGTACAACGCTTGCGTTCTGCCTCTGAGGTCCCGGGTTCCAGTCCTAATTGGGTCGATGGATTCGCACT
>UZAN01040419.1:28129-39399 GCA_900618425.1 Echinostoma caproni | reverse complement strand
TGAACCCAGGATTGTGCTTGTAAGTGACGTCTGAAGGATGGTCAGTTCCAATCAATGTCAATTATCGCGCACCACTACTCACAAGCGACCGAGTAAAGTGTGAACAAGGACAACCTGTGTGTATTGCGCGGATAGTGAAATTTTGTGGTAGGAATAATAAATAAATCCGCAACACATTATACAAATGAACTGCTGGTTCATGATGACAAATTTTCAAGCACCAACATTCCATTCATAGAACCACCATTTCTGTCTTCCTCTATTTGAAAGCGGCCCTCGACTCAGTCAGTCGCNGCTCGATACTCTGGCGCTGTCTCCTTGAAAGGAATACCGAGAAGTGAATTTCAATTTGCGATCTTTTTAGACCAATGAGAGAGACCAAGTCCTTGCTTACGGCACTCTTTCGCCCGAGTTCACAACAGTACAGTCGGGGATGGGTGTCTAGGGTTGCGGCTGGCCATCACTCTTCACATGCACCTCGTCAAATGTTTCCATACGACCAAGCGTCTCAAACAGCCTCTGCTGAGGAAGACCTACTCACTACCTTCTCGTGGCGCAGGTGTTTTCCCACCAGAGTGAGAGGACGAAAACCCGACATCCGGGGCTATAAGTGGATTGGCGAACCACTGGTAGTTCACCTAGGAGAGTTGGCCAAGAGCCCTCATTCCAAACCAAACAATGAGAGGCTTACAAACAACACACCTTCCAGGTTGTGACAGTGGTCACCAGCTCGATTGGGCATCGAGGTGTATTGGGCACCTTGGACGTTTGACCCCATCCAAAGGGCGTATGATCCGATGAACTGGATACCGGCTCCCAATGGATTGCGGTTTTCACGCACCACCCCGCTGCCGTGCGGATCAGGCTTTGGCTAACCGAAGGCTCCGGTTGTGAACTCCCTAAGAAAACCCCCTGCCTTGGCCTGGGCAAATCAAGGAACGTTTGTCTTTTTTATAAAGATTATTGTACCATGTTCTGATTGGCACACAGTCTGGCTTCAGACAAATGTGAAATATAATATATAATGAGTTCACCACCGAAAGTGGTGTTTATCAGGGTTATTCGCTCTCTCTCTCTCTCTCCCTTCCTATTTTACTTTGTTATTGATATTTCTCTATTTCACATACGTCTGACACCAGACTGTGCCAAACAAATCATGGTACGATAATCTTTCTGGAAACAGTCGTCCTCGTGCGAGGATAGTGGCATCGATTTGATCCCACACAACAGACTGCCGGATCTGGAGTATGCAGACGACATTGAAGGCCCAGTTAAGTATTTCGTCCACAAGGCTATAATAGAAGGATTATTGTACCATGATTCGTTTGGCATACAGTCTGGCGTCAGACGTATGTGAAATATATATATATATATCTTTTCCATATCTCGCTTCAGGTATTTACGTATATAGTTCGATTAGTCAGTAGATTAATACAAGGCCTAGGCTGATGTTGAAATTTCTTCAAGTTTTAAGTTTCTTCACTGCATCTAAGAACCAAGCCAAAGAATTACGTAGAAAGATCCTGTCAACTGCGGAAGCCATACCAATTAGGGTCATGAATCCGGAGTTGTGTAAGCAACGTAATCTGGTTCGGACCCTGATGTTACAATGGTCATAAGAACAATTACCCATATACCGATGTGACACCTTCTATCCTTTCCCTCCCGTTTCCCCCTACTCCCCATTCACTGTTTTTTTTCGCAAACGTTTACACCTGCTTTATTCATTCTATAGATCATATCATATCATATAATCTCCAGTTCACGCATTTTTCATTCCATTTTTTCCTATCCAATTATTGTAACTCCACAGCTTGTTGTCAACAGAAAACTTTGCACACAGTTATTCATTCAACATTAGCCTAGGCCTTGTATTAATCTGTTGATTAATCGAACTATAGATGTAAATGCCTGAGGCGAGATATCGAAGAGGAATTTCTTCACGTTTTGACTTTGTTTTTATGCATCAATGGGAATATTTTACGGTATACATATAATGCGATTGTTCCATTGGCTCCCATCGTCTCGTCCCTCTCACCCGTTACCTTTAACAAGTAAATTCCCTCTGATCCTTTCTGTGATCTGATTGGATCATATTTCGCGATCTGTGGTAGTTGGAATCCCTCACCTCAATACGAGACGGCCTGATCACCGGCTTGTACGTTTTGTAATGCTCTTGTTGTTACGTCCAGTTCATCCGTGTGCTGATGGCAATCATGCTGCACAGTCGAAGCTCACTGGGCCTGCCTGAGACACACGGCTGTAAATAAGGTGTGGTTTCTTGCTCGGATTTGCTGGGCAAGCCCCAGGCCCCTTGTTGCAGCTGAATCATCCGACACAGATCGATAAATGAACCCGATCAGTTATGTGATTTTCGGGCCGGAACAGGAGGAGTATAGGTTCCGAATCTGGTGCTGCTTAGGTGTTGGTAGAGGATCACCACAAGAGTATCAGTTGTGGAGCGGTGTGCCAAGTGAGACATCCATTATGGAAAAAGTCTAAGCGATTGACATTGGGCCAACGCTTGGCTCGTCTAAGATATACACACTACTTTTCGAAGCGGGTTCGTTAAACAGATAACCAATCGATGGGAAACTATGGAGTAATCGCACTGTGTACAGTGTATGAAATAAACATACAAAAGCAATTCTCGTGTTGAACCAATCTACAATTTCTGATCAAAAATGCTTGGATAATTCGGTAAAAAAAAGAATGATTGTAAAAATCTCTGAGTATTGTTGAATAGGTGAAAAAGTTCCAAAAGTATTCAAAACAACTTGCAAAGGTGATTGTGATTCAGTCCTTAATATTCTAATTTTTCCTGTGGAATTTGGCGAGCTGAAATAGGGATTCATTTTATGGGAAAGTAAGGCAGGATTGGGATCAATCATTATCTGGCGAATTTCGTCCTGTACAGGGTAAATAAAGTGGGAACTGAAAAGCAGGGTTATCAGAACTGGACAACTGTCTCAACCTGATGAGTTCTTATCAGCTGGGATCACAAATCGGGGACCTCATAGGTAGAACGCAAATATACTACTACTCGTTCGGCCTCCTGGTAGCTGTAATCAGATTGAAATGTATCCAAACGAGTCATAACTCTTGGGGCCAATGCTGAGCTGCGCAAGGTATAATGCCTGTATCAAGCTCGCAAAGATGAGTTGTACTATATCTCATGGAAGGAAGAAAAACGGTCGGATCAGCTGCCCGGTAGTTATACGAGTGAGTAGTATGCCGTGTAGGTTGTACCTATGAAGTCAAGGGTTCGCAATCCCCAATTGGGTCGATGGGTTCAAGCAATGCTAATGAAACCAAACCATTTATTTATTTACCTACTTGCCAACCGGCAGCTGGTAGACGGCCAGTATTGTACAAAACAAAGAGAACAGTTAATATGCTATAAGTTGGAAATGTGAGTTTCCATGTACTCAGAGCACTCTGAATTGCGGGGTAAATTGATTGTTCAAACCAGAATGGGGGTTAAGTTAGAACGTTAAAACATGATATTGGACTATCCAGTTGTATCCTTCCCTGCCCGCCCCCCCCCCCAANGCAGAATGTTTGCTAGCATTTGGAAGGCATAGAAGATCACGAAGAGCAAATCATGAGATACTGATGATGATACTAGGGGGGGGGATTAAGCTGTTTACGATATCAGCCAAAATATCTACAACAAGAAGAAAATTGCAATGCACCCGAAACGTGAGCAATTTGCGATAAATTGATTTAGAGGAAAAGTATGAAAACACGACCAGTCAAATGAAAGATGCTATAGTTTAATGAATGCTCCTCACAAAAACTAAAAGCATAACTTATGCTGCTTGTGACATTATTCTCCACCGCTTACCCCAGTATGGAACTGATTAGTTAGACCAAAGTGAATAGTGAAACAAGAAACCATGTATCAGGCTTCTCTCCTATCCAGAAGCGATAACTCCCTTCCTGATAATACATGGTCCTGCTCCCAAATGATTCTACGATTGCAGCCACCCCTTGCCCGGCTCCTGCTCAAGAAAGATTTGTTTCGAGAAAACACAATCAAAGGGTTGTATACCTGGAGATCGACAGAAAAAACACTGTCCGACCAGTCTAGTTCAAAGCTCTTCCCCCTCTGTCTCGTTCCCTCTGTCTATGCTTTACTTGTTAATCACTTCATAGTTGGTTCCGTTTAACCTTTTGCCGCTCATCATTCATTCGCAGTATTTTCTGTCACTAATCCCCTAACCCGGCCCCGACTCGTTGTTCTCCCCAGGACTAATCTTCACTTCGATTCAATTTAGGTATATCCGGTATACGACAGAGAGAGTGCATCTGACTTGTGGGGGTAGGTGGATGAGTGGGAACCAAACATGTCCTCTATTTCACTCAGATACCTGGTTCATCCGATTCCGAGTGGCTTCCAAATCGCCGGCCAGCCTGCCCCGTCAACCTCTCCCTCTCTCTCTCCGTGTGCATGTTTTCTGGGCAATAGAACAAGCAATATGGGGTTTACTGATCTGCGTCAATATCTCACAGCCTCGGATACACTTTGGCCCAGTTTGCATTTTATTTCTTTGTTTACTTTTCCAAAAGTGAGAAAACGAAAAACTCAGTTGAATTCGGTTTTACACAGTGCCGAAACCGTGGTTCTTTAACACTTTTTACTCTGACAGTTACCTCTTCCACTTCATGAACACGTATCAAACTATATATTGACCAATTATTGTAGGATTGATCATCTGCGACGCGTTCACAAACGATGTGGCAGTGAATCAATACAAGTTTGGTTTGCTAATCCATTAACGGGCTCAAAATGGTTGTGATGGCGCCGTGTAGAACAGGTGAGAGACTATCCTAGACATGAACCTGTATCGGGACTGAAAATTATTCCAGCTTTTAGCGATTATTTTGGTCGGATGTTTCATATCGTCAAACAGAATGATTAACTTGATCGATTCGGTTCCATCGTTGTATGCTATCAAGTAATGTTTCATCTCAAAATATCATATATATATATTTATATGAACTGACAAAAGATTACCGGATACGCATGCCTGACGAGCGGTAAGGACCGCGAAACCGGTCCTGTGCTTCCAGGGTGGCTTTTTCTAATCAATGCATATGTATGTTTACGAAGTCGGTTTCCCTGGGACAAATTATTATTTTCATTGGCGGAAAATTTTCCTGTTCATATTTAAATTGTAATGGATTTACGTGGAATTTGCGGATTTTTGTACAGGTGACCAAAACCAATAAGCAAAAATCATTTGCCAAAAGGTAGTCCTTGTTTGTTTGCACGTGACCTGCAAATAGATGGACAGTCAGGCGGTGTTTGTGCGAGATACACTGACAAACAAACTTGAGGACAGACAGTGTCCTCAATAAAACCAACACGGAACCGACTACGCAGACGAAAACAACTGGAAAAGAAAAACCTTCAAAGAAAAAGATGTATATTCATTCAATCAATCAATCAATGCATGAATTCGATTGATATTGTTTGCTTGAGGAATGAAATCACTTGTGGTAAGGGGATACGGGCACATTTTTTCCCAACTTTCTTTCGGTTCTTTTTGTAATTCGAACTGTAAAAAATCACGGTAGTGTGGGTGCTTGTAGGGCGGAAGTGGGTCACATCGAAAATCTATCGTTCGTTTGTCTACCGACAGCATATAGTGAGAGAGAGGGAACGGAAGACACTGGTGTCATCAAGCATACAGTTGTGGCCTCACGATTGGGAGGAGCATTTTCACAATCCCACTTCATGACCATGCGCAATGATTATTGAAAAAGAAAAGCAAGCAAAATGTGTACTTTAGTGAAGAAATGAAACTGAGTGAGAGAGCTAAAGCAAATTAAAGTTCATACAGTGTACTGATTACTAATATACCACCGTGAGTAATAACTGGTATGCGATTCCGATCAGCTAGTACCTGCTTCCCGGGGGACACATATAGAGCACTGGTTTGATTCAATTCCATTCCATCTACTTTCATGTCAGTCATCAAAAGAGCAAATACTGGAGCTGGATTTGACGAGAGAGAGAGAGAGATGACAACTAGGAGCTAGTTGACCATCTCGCAGGATACGGAAAGCAAAAACCATTACGACAATCGACCGGTGCGTATACACACTACACACACTACACTGGATTGGGGACTGAATAAAGTCGAAAGATCTTTTATTTTTTGACCAGATCGAAAAGCTTAAACCGCAGGGGATCGTAAAAGAAACGATGTCCGATAAAATTTAGCCTACGAAAAGCGGGATCGTTCTATTTTGAAGAGGTAAATAACACGTGAACCTGAAACGTTCCTCTTATTGCGTTTTGTGGACTATTTTCAGTTGCCACTAACATGTGAATTTGCTGCCCAGTGTGGCTATCAATTTTTCCCGTATGTTAAATATAAATTGTACAAGCACGAACGCTTACGTTTCATTCAAAATATATCACATAAGCCAAATGTCACCTTGAATACTCTACGGTCAAAAAAAAACAAACAAACACATTTTATCACACCCTAATATAAAAGTGCCTTATTCTCTAATGTTTACATGGAGCTCTTCTGGTTTCCTCACTATCCCCCCCGTCCCCGTCCCCCGTTCGTGTTCGACGAACAGTATAGACATATACCCAATGAATTGTGTCAGATTTCAAAGCTCCCCGGCAAATACAAACGACAGTATACTAGCTCAACTAGCCAAGTGTGTATACGGACGGAAAATCAATTTTCACTGTGATCTACTAAGTGATGAAAGTGTGAAAAAAATATTGCGGAAACGTGTCTAATAATCGATAGAAAACGCCTAAAGATTATTTTGAAATTCTGTTGTAGCAGGTCGGACAGTCAAGATGTTTGATTGAAGAAGCAGACTGTTGTGAAGAAAAAACAGAATAACCGGTTTTGGATCAGGGAATTGGCAGTGATCCCTAATTTAAAATACTAACTATTGCACGTTCCCAATGCATCGGTGGATTCCAGTTGATCGACGAAGCTTGCTCCTGGCTCTGATCATGCACGAGGTATCTGTCAGAGTTCCCTCTGAAAGAGGCAACGGATTTGTTCACATGTTTTGACGGGTAGCCGAATAATCTCACAGCTCGATTACGTGTTATCACGCTATTTTCAGCTTGTGCAATCTCCTTAGAGAAGTTTACCACGCAGTAGAACTGTGTCCAACTGAATTCAAAGCTTCCATTGGGGATGATTACTTCTTGCCAAAAGCCTTCTCAAAATGTGCGTGTGAAATCAAGATAGATGTAGTGGATGGAAGCAGTGGTGCCTGTCACGAGGAACGTCAAACGACATTAAGGAACTTTTTAAACCACATAAAACGCGAAAACTCTGAACTTAGCAATGAACTCCTCCAAAAGTGACAAAACCAATGAAGCTTAAAAACACAGAGAGCGATGAAGGTGAAATTTGATAAGCACACCGGCAATTTTTTCAACTAACTATCCTAGTGATCCGGCCGTTTTACTCATTGATCTAACTGGTTCTACCTTGCGGTCAAACTATCTCGGATTCGGTCATCCGCTGTGATACAATTACTGAACGAAAGGTGCATTCACGCCGAATTGTTTTCGTTTGTTCAGGTGATGCGTGAGTGCGTGAAGTGTGAAGTGTTTCACTGATCCACTCCCTCAATTATCATAACACACTAGGTGGTTGTGATTCATCGAAAAGTGTAATCTCTGAAACCAGCCAATTGAATATGAAGAGGTCAAGTGTTAGTAGCGAATTAGGTCTTCAGTTAACCTGGTGCCGTGTGAGAATAAATCGCAGAACTTGGAGTATGCGCACGGCCTGCCTTAACACAAACATCCGGACCGAGATGTCTCTTTTTAACTTGCATTCGCAATGACAATGGGGCAGAGGCAAATTGTAATAGAAAGTCTGTGAAAGCTAAACAGATAGATCATTATCAAAGGAACTGTGGATACTTGATCGATAATTGATCCCGTTGGGAACTAATGCCAATGGCGCGCGTGCAACCAGCGAATAACACACCTATACACACACACAGCAGCACCGCAGGTTGAATGTTTACAACTACCCCCCCCCCTCCATCGATTGCATCATCTTCCACATCCTTCACTGACCTACGTTTCATTTAGTGCTGAAAACGTCAAAGCGAAAATAAAGGATTTGCGAAAAAATGCAACCCCATGTGCGGAAAATATACACCCGAAATTTCTGATCTTTTTGGCGAATCACACATCCAAATCGCTAGCCAGTCTGTTCCAGTGAATGTTCGATCAGGCAACACTCCCCGATTCGTGGAAACAAGGAGTCATNTGACTACCGACTTTTAACCCTGCTTCCGGTGTTATCGAAAGTCATAGAGTCAATTGAGGCAGATTCTCTGATGGAACACCTCGAAAGATACAACATTCTTTCAACAGCTCAACACGGGTTTATGCAAAAGCGACCCTGCTCCACCAACCTGCTTCTTGTTCGAGATGAATGGATCAGTACAGTCGACGAAGAAGATGCGGTGGATGCAATTTATCTCGACTTCTTGAAAGCATTTATTCGGGTGAATCGCAAACTTTTGCTGCAGAAGCTCTACAATTATGGCGTTCGAGATTTCGCGTTTGATTGGATTACAGCATTCCTCGAACAATAGACCATATCAGTTCGTGTTTCTGATTCCACATTCGGATCCATCAAAGCCACCCGCAGTGTTCCACAAGGGTCCGTACTCGGTCCCCATCTGTTTCCCACCTTCATAAATGATCTAAGGAAAATGTTAGGCCCAAAAACAATACTGTTTGCAGACAACGCCAAAATCAGGAACACGGTAACAGTACCCGAGGGCTCTCTAACACTTCAGGAATCACTCAACGCAGCTTATCAGTGGTCTAAGGAGAACGACATTAAAAATAATGTTTCTAAATATAAAGTTCTACCCCTACGCAACAAGTGAAAATTCTCTTAATTCCTCGGGGATCAGCAGCTACCACACACTTCCAATGAAAAGGACTTAGGTATTGTTGTTCAGGAGGATTTACGCTGCTCCATCCACTGTGCGAAGGCTTCGTCTGCTGCTATGAAGAATGTCGGCTTACTTCGGCGAGTCTTTGGCCGGTTTGAATCATTACTATTCCCACGTTTGCTATCAGTGTGCTTTCGACCCTACACAGAGTACGCCATCCAAGCTTGGAGTCCATGGCTTCAACGGGATTGCAAGATGCTTGAGCGTCCACAAAGGATGGCCGTCAAGATGGTCAAGGGATTGTATTATCTGACATATGGGGAGAGATTACGATCATTGAAACTATATTCTGCTCAGTACTGCCGAACTCGGGGAGATTTGATGTTGACGTACCAAATACTGTAGAACCCAAACCATCCGTGTCGATCGCTGCTCATGTTATCGATCAATGTACATCTAAGGATACACCGTTTCAAGCTACTGATTACAAAGTGCCGACTGGAATCCCGGCGACCGGTCTTTTGCAGTCAGAGTATGCAGTTCTTGGAACGCCCTTCCATCTCATGCCGTTTGTGCATCCACTATTGAATCTTTCAAGCAGAGACTCGATGAAACCTTGGCACACCTCACATTCGTACACTACTAAAAGCAAACGAAAACTCACTATAGCCTACATTCTCTATTATCTCCTACCCGGAACATTATGTGGCTCCTTTTTCGACGTGTAACGATTCATCTGTGTAAATATCCTATGGGGACAAGAGAAGCACGTGCTTGTAAGTCATTCCCATAATAAAACTTTGACTTTGACTTTGACATATAAGGACGCTTTTTAGCCATGGTTGATTCAGTACCCGGGTATGTTGAAGCATTGATCGAACTGCATCACTGACAATCTTACTAAGGCGGATGATAGAATACCTGAAGTTCATTTGCCATTTAAAGTAGGGTTGCACAATTCGTAATAGCACACATATACAGCGGTTATTAGTATTNNNNACAGGACATCAAATCGCAGTATTGATTCTTAAAAGAGCCGGTTCCGGAAGGGCCCTCCAAACAAATCTACACGGCGTTGCAATTGAGATATTTTCGTCTAGAATTCGCTTACTTGGTACAAGTATGTGAGTGAACTGACAAAACATTAGCGGATACGCATGAATGCCGACTAGCAAGAACCGCGAAACCAGTCGTGTACTTCCGGGGATATTTTGTCCAGTCATTCACATGCTACTTATTATGAAATATTCTATCAAGACGCTCGCGTCACGTTGGTTGCCGTTAGTAGCATTTAACCCACCTGAAAAACTTCGAATCATAGTATTGATTCTTCTATGGACTGGCTACGGAAGTGCTGTCTATGCCAAAAAGCACCCGGTGTTGCAAACAAAATACACTTCCTGGGTACAACTACATGAATGAGCCGACAGAAGACTACCCAATGCTTCCAGGGAGATTCGTCCAGTAATTCACATACTACTTATTATGAAATAAATATACATGCGAGAGGAAACTAAATAAAAAAATGACTTTACACTGAAATTCACGGAATCCGTGCAGAAAAGAAACGAACATCTGCTGAAGAATAGAGACGGACTAATGGACTACCAGAGTAATAATGTATGGACTTCTCTCAACTTCAGTGTCCTCCGCCTTTTATTCACATTGGTTGACTCACGATCGGTAATGGTCTAGACTAACTGGTGCGGGCAGTGATATACGGTTTCCATTGAAGTTCCAGTGACTGAAGTAAAAATCAATTATTGAATTATTTTTCGATAGCCTTATCACACCGTAGACCGGCTTGACTGTCCCAGTAGCGGTACTGTTGTGTATGGGGAGAAAATGTGTATCGCGAAACCTGAATCTCAGAGAGTTATTTCCAAACAGGCCAACGTCGAAGAGGATTTTGTGATGTATTTCCCCGAGGCTGATCATCTGCCTGCTTGAAGACAGTTGATATACATATTTTTTAAATTACAAGTAGTTGTCGTTAACTGATAAAAATTTGGCTTTCTCAGTATCGTGATAACCAAAGGAAAGGTACGCATTGGGGTGAAAGGGGAAGAAAGTTTATTGGAATCCCTGCTGAACAACTGTACAGAAACCTGTTTGATCGGGGTGCGAGTCCCCACGATGATCACTCATATAGAGAATAACCAACCCATTCTAGTCTGACCGTTCGATTCACATGACGATGTGGCATAACTCTGTTTACAGTACCCACCGAGGGGGAGTTGCACTTCAAGTTCAAATTCACTAACCTTTGTCTGGTCACATTTTCATCCAACCATTCTTTTACTTGATAGTTCTCCTTTCCGATCGGAAAGTACATTTTCATATCATTTCCT
>UZAN01040419.1:16536-27647 GCA_900618425.1 Echinostoma caproni | reverse complement strand
ATAGAGTTTAAAACACGCCTGTGACGGCGACTAAACCACTGCTCCACCACCACCGAATACAAGTAATCAACACTTCACTAAACGTTGTTTTCTAAACTGCACCTTGTTCACTGTTCGTGGGAGAAACTACGACCCTCACCACTGTATCGAATTGCTAAACGTACGCTTATAATCCCTGTTCGGCTCCGTGGGTACCATTGTGCCGGCCTTGAGATTGCCACCAAAAATGCCCCGTAGTCCAAAAAACTTTCTACTGAGTACCTGTGCACAACTTGCTGAAGATTCGATACCTTGTGTGTATGTGTGTGTGTGATTTCCGAAACCACCGCCCATTGCGCCCACCTAGGCCGTATTTTCAACTACCCAACTATCTGTATTTGTTGCTTTGTGACGAAGTTGTGTTTTTCATTTTTCGTCAAGCGAATGCGCAGGAGTAGGATGAATTTTTGTCCGATGAATTTCAGATCAGATCAGATCAGTAAAATCCTTAATGGTCGTGAAGCAAGCAATACAACTATCCAAATTTCCCGTACCCCCACACTGCCCGTTTTCGAAACACGACCAGGCCCACTACTTCGAATTTCAGTCAACTGATCAAACATATTGTTGTTCACACACGAAATTTGGTTTGGTATTCTAAAATATTCAACAAAAAAAACTATTTTTGGAGGCAAATGGTGTTTCAACTACGGCAGTTGATGAATGTCTGCACTGGGTGATTAGCATTTGAGCGTACTTGCATGCTCACAAGTCTCAATACTGCATGCATGAAACGGGTTGGGGAGAATTTTCATCGAGAGATTTCATCTCGAACGGGTTTCAGCAAACAAGTAGACTGACAGATTGAGATGTGTGTGTGTGTGTGTGGGAGGGGGAGGAGGGGAGACGGACGTGTCAATCGTTTGTAAAAGAAAACGAAGTAAATCGGCAGTTCGAAGTGAATTCCCCTGTGATTTATTCCGTATGAGCAATATGGTGATCAGACAGACAGTCCCCTTCTTGGTTCACGAACGGTGGTACACGGTTTGTGACGAAGTGCAACTAGTTATTTGCATATAGTTTTTTTTGTTTCCCCAGAACTGTGTGATATTGCGATAGGTCGAAGTAAGACAGTATCGTAAACCAAGTCAAACTGTTATTTGTGCAGGTCTGTTTATTATTGTGTGAACAAAACGGGTTCTCGGACCGGACGACGCAAACTGTGAACAGCTTTTGAGGTAGCAAAATTTGAACATATCACTTCTTCTTTCACAGAACGAATCAGCAGTCCACGGCAGTGCTGGTGATAATATGGGCGTGGTAAGTTACAAAATATGCCTATCCCAATATGGATAATACGAACTATAATTCGTATGTTGTCCAAGGTCACGGTTGGCTAACACAATAACCGACATCTATAACATTGATCGCACAATACAATTTTCGTTTAAACTCCAGTTGTTATAATTCCAAGGGCAGTGCTCGGTCGACGATAGTCGTTTACTGAGGATTTCAGATGGGACATCACCAATTTGGTATACATAACACAAAAAGATCTAATCAGAAACATACCACTGCAGTTCCTGTCCACAGGATGGGTAATGAACGTGGCAATAAATAGTCATTCTCTGAGATACAGCAATTTCCCTCGGTGGTCTTCTTAATTTTTGATCGCTGAAAGTAATCATCAACTACGCTAACTACTACTCACAAGTGAGTAGTATATCACAACACAGTTGCCTTGTTCTCCGCTTTGATCGAAAGCAGGGAATACAAACAACAGCGTTAGAGTTTAGAGTAAAAAAAATAAAATAAAATAACATCTAATTATTTTGCTCTATCAAGACAGTCTTGACCGGTCAAATTTCACCGGGGATTCGAGGTGAACAGATCGCGGGAGTCTGGGAAGGACCCAGTTCATAGGCAAACAGTATTCAGATACGAATTGTGCGAAGATCATTAGCCTCGGTGGGATTGGAACTTACGCATGTAAACCTTGTTTTTTTGTTTGGTGAAGTTCCACAAAGTTCAGCACACATAATTCAAAATATCAGATTCCATAGGATTGGATTACATAAGTTATCGTAATGAGAAAATTCACACAATCCTCAGACTAAAAGCAATCTGTGTGATAAACAGTGCTCGATTTTTACCAAAACCCATGCTTTGCGGGAGCGATAAACTACTTATGATGTTTCGTTTGCAACTACCGAGAACGTTCGAAGTAAGGTGCAAGCAATGTACAAATTATTGATTTCTAACACTCGGTTCCATCGTGGGCAGGATTGTTGGTTGAAGCGGTAAAGGAGTATAGAAAGTAAGGTAGGTATGGTGTGAGCAAACTGCACTAATATTTCTTTTATAAACAGTTAAACCGATGAAAGCAACAGAAAGAAACCTATGTTAGTTTATCATTACCCTGTTGTCAATGTCCTTTTACGCCATCCCCATCATTTTTTATGTTTGTCTGTTTTCATGTGATTTACTTCAATTTTGTGCCACACCAAAGCCCTTTTGAAATAAGCATTGTGTTTTCTGCAGTACGTAACATGACGAAATGCAGCGAAATTGTCCCGGAAATAAATCGTTCGACATTGCGATACGGTTTTTGAAGTCAAACATCGGTTGGAAGATTGCAACACACCATATTTCACAGGGGCGAAATCATCCTGCTATCCGGTCGAGTGAAGATGATGTCTTGTATCTGTGAATTCTTCCCTTACTATTGCACGGCTATTGTACACTGCACACACACACACACACATCAATTAACTAGGATCAAGTGTGTGCAGACCAATAATCGACTGGCACCCACTTCTTTTTTCATGTCTCCCTATATTCAGGCACCTTGTGCCATTTCAAAACATCTCCTCATCACCATCAGACTTTCGCAATGAAACTCGTTTGCGCTGATTGGATGGTTGATAGTTTGCCTGTGCAAGTGCGCGAGCAAACGGGCGGGCGTGTGTGCGAAACAGTATGCACGGAAATCTTTCACGTGAAACAAAAATGAATTCACAATACAATCACATTTCTATTCACTACAGACAAACAGAAACACAGGTGAGGAGAAATAGGCTTAAATCCGAACTATGATTGATTGCAATTCACAAGTTCATTGATTTGAGATGCTTCATCTGACATTCCAGTCGTCGCGTTGATTCTATGGCCATTTTTCTTGAGAAAAAACAAACAATTAAAATATGTATCCTTCACATATGTTCCAGTGTATTAGGCCTTAATCGGTACCCGTAACTTAACATACACCATTATGTACGGAATCTTGGACTCGATCAAAATGGCCTTGAAGATCATGCATACCGTAGTTTAAATAAACAAACATTAGGGAGAAAAAGAGCAAAAGACTCCCCAGATTATTTGGGGCTAATTTCGTCTTAGGACCGGATATGAGATTCGTAATGATCACATAGTTGATTTGAACTGACTATCCGTGACACTTCACCTTCACGCACAATCCTCAGTTCATCCAGTCAACCATACACTCGGAAACAATAGACTCGAGCTTCGTTCTTGTTGGAGTTCATCATTAGTGTATATCCACCACCCCTCTAGACTGTGAACTCTGGAACAAACATGAATTTGCAATTCCGCTCAGCCCTGGTATGAGCTGGTTGGCACAGTGATTGCACACACCCCTTTCATTCGATGTGTCGAGTTCAAACCCCGCACGGGGTGGTTGATATTCACTACTGATGAGCTCCAATAAGAGCAAAACTCGAGTCTAGTGCTCAGGATGAACTGAGGACTGTATATGAAGGTGAAGACCGAAGGATGGTCAGTTCAAATCAATATCAATCATCCCACACTGGTGCTCACAAGGAAATGTGAGTTAAATGCAGATCACATAGTGGATTGTTAAGTTTTCCGATTGTTAAGACTACTTGAACTGTTGAGCATGTGTTAAATTGTCCAGGACAGCGTAAGCACTGGCACAAAATGATTATGGGACACTCGGTTGGGGTCATGCAGACGAATTCCTATCGCTTCCCTTGTGGCAAGCGTACGACAGCGGACCCACCTTGATGATAGTCAACCGCGAACCCCATGCAGAGGACGGAATACCTCAATTACGTTCACAGTGTGATACGTTTTAGCTCGGTGTGAAACAATAGCACTGTTGAGTGAGCCAATCGTTTCACTGTTTAGCCATGTGGAGCGAGTGCCCATGGATTGGTTCGGACAAACGCCTGACGGGTCACCTACTACGACGCACTGAAACTGAAATTGTTCTGTGTGTGTGAATGGTTAGACAAAAACTTTTCCCTTAAACACAATCAATATACACAGTCTTTGAATATCTGAAACGGATGATCACGTGACAGAACCAAACCTCAATGTTTTCGAATAAGTAATACCTAACCGCGGGATTGGTTTAAAGAACAGTTGAGTCACCACTACGACGATTACCGCGGACGATTTTTAAGTCATATTTTGACGGCGGATACACGCTGGAAGCAGAATTGCAAACCGCTTGAAAAGACAGACAAACAAAATGACAGACAGGCAGAGCGACAGATATCAGGTGAAAAATTATAGAATTAAGTGAACAGAATTACATCCCATGAACTTGGGTGCACTCGAGAGAGAAAAGCCTAATCCCCTAAGGGACAGACGTAATAAAAGTGAGAGGGTTTTCATAGCTCAATCAATTTCGTATACGTCGAAAGGCAAGATGGAATTTATTTCATTGCAGAAAATTGAGCTAAGCCCTAAGCCCATCCGAGTACTTTTATCCTATACTATTAAGGCATGAACCTTGAGCTAGTGAAAACACAAATAGATCACCTACCACAGAACGAAATGGTGTGATAATTGTCAATATGCAATGGGCTAGGCTGAAAGCCCACTCCCTCTCCTTCGTCCACCCACTCCTGCTCACGATACGTGTGTTCTTCGTGACTGTTACCATATAAAATAACGATAGGGGACCACAAGGCACAATGCAAACGCACATATCTATAGACCATTTGTTTACTCAACCATTGCGTAAACAAACGCTAAACAAATCACGCAAGTGCATTATTATTTTACCGAACCATTTACTGAACAACATTCAGCGGGGTCGATGTTCAACGAAATGGCTTTGATCGTAATCTACGTGTGCAAAAGGGCTCTGCGACAGAGCTACGCAATTCACATTATTGTTTGATAGAGCAAAAGCGAATCGAAAAACCCGTTTAACCATCGTGCAATTAGAAAAACCTTAGCGTAATTTTCTGCACTATGATCACGGTTTCTTCAGAATCGTGAGCAACAGTACGGTAAGTGACGCAATAGAACCAGTTTAGGCACAGCGCTTGGGCCGATACAGAGTTTGATGGAAAATGCATACTCGAATTGATAGAGCAAATGTACACTGTGCCAGGGTTCGAACCACAACAAAAGCATTGAATAAGTCGCAAAACATCCCACATATCCTGTCGGGGAATTCACTGGTACTATCATTACATAAGTGGATGATTCTTGGCCTATCGCATAAAACAGTTTGAATAAATCTACTATCCCGGACACAGGACACCTGATCACTGAAAACAAAATGCCCACACTGAATTGCTCGTTCATAGTGAAAAACTAACCCTCATTTATGCATACGTTAGAAAAGTAGTTCTTCAGCTTTCGGGGAAAAGACACTGCTATTTAGTTAAAACATTTCCTTCAGCTGATTTCTACTTGCAATCCATTTGTTTGTTGATATTCACCAAATCGGATGAGCTACGATGTAAAGATTGATTACCAAACAATGAATAAAACAATGTGCAAACTGCACCGTACGATCTGAGCCTAAATCTGCCCGAACTCTAATCTGCTAGTTAGTAGCAAACTAAACCGTCACGGGCATACTGATCTGGTCAAGTGCAATCGACCCGACGATTGAGGCTTAAACCCTACGGCCTGAACAGATGAATCGATATGAAGTGGGCTTCACTGTCTAATGGAATCGGGTCAAAAGAGCAAATAATGTCCATAGTATGACACCACTTGCATACCGTGTATAGGCCATGCACGTTCAAAATTACACTGCCATGAGACCGGAAAACTGTGTAGACATTAAGTAGTTCTAGCTGCAATCGTCTGCTGGAGAACATTTGCATAGTTTGTGATCGCAAATGCAGTACGAAACAGATGGCCGATATGAAAGAACGAGTCTATTCCCTGATTCCGCGGTTGGGTCCGATTCAAGCCACATGTGGCAGTGAAAGTCGACAAACTACAACTCAGTGACCGATTGGTATCCGAAATAACCTGTCCGTCAGTGTACTGAAACGGGATTGTTCATGATAGTGAAAGCTGTAAAATGACACTTTCAATTTTGTGGGATTTGACTCAGAGACTGGTTTAGAATTCACTTCACTTTGATGGATCGTGAATTTCAACAATGGGACGTTCACATTCAACTTACATCTACTCGAGTCTAGCGTTTAAAATGTATGTAGGGGTCGACTGAATGAACTTCCGATGTGCGTGAAGGTGAAGTTCGATGGATGGTCATTCCGAATCAAAAGTAGACAATTTATTGAAACGATCGGATTCCTCACCGATCAAAGTTGTCTGAAAAGTGGCAATATGCTTTACTACAGGCTACTGCAAGGCGGATAATCTCCGTACACTTTCTAGGCCCGGACTTTACTGATTAGAATACCTCATAAATAGACGTTTTCTTTTGGTGTCGCTTTTGAACACCAATCTGCTCGTGTCATTCACTTCCCGGTTGTATACAAACAACAGAACCACTCCATATACTTACTTAACGGGAANGTGTGCACTGTATGACCATTACCGGTGCTGTGATTTCCACGGTAGTGATAGTGTGTTTGATTGTATTACTGTTGCTGTCAGTGGTGATGGTGATTTAGTGGCTATTAGATCACTACGACCGTCAATACGAAATACACATTCGGTATGATCTTTGCTCGCAGCGATGTCGGAATTCCGACACTTTGTATCACGGACGTTTAGTTTGTAAGCAGATGAAACATTCAAAAATTTGTTTTTTTTCTGTTTTCTTTGTTACATTACCACAATGAGTGAGCAAGTGACACTGAACGGATAGTCTGTTATAAATTTGAACTAAGACAAACAAAAAAATAAACGTGAGAATGCGAAGAGTCTAAGAAAGTCCGCATAAACAACTGACGAATGTTGAGTTCTGATCAGTGTTCCCCTACCAACTTGTGCATCAGCCAGCGGATCGGTCCGCGAATCTCGGTAATCCAGTTCTCCGGTTATAGAAACCTAAAACCTTACACTCGTGTGAGTTAACATAAAAAAACCGAATAAATTTGTGATTAATTAGGTGATCCACGAAACGAAGGCGATAGTGATGCTCCCTTATCATGGGTGTTTCTTGCAATACCCTTACACACAATTGAAAATCAACCCCACCCCAACCCGGGCATGCTTGTTTAGCTTGTCGCTTGCCGCCGCTTGCTCGTGTCCACATCGCGTAGGGGTGTAAACCAAGATTGGGTTTACGGTGCGATCCGTGGTGGTACTCCGTTCCAATTTGTGGTCCATGTTCACACTTCGCGAATTCGAACGGGTGCGGAATTGTTTTACATTTAGTAATCGGGCAGATCACATGTCAAGCGAAATGAGAGGTTTTGAACTCGAAAATGTGACCAGATCCATGTGGGGGAACGAGTCCCCTTGCTACACCCATCATTTTTTGACAATACAAGCAAGATGAGCTGTAAATGATGGGGTTGGAAACTGCCAGGGCTACGGTAGACCGAAAAATGGGTGATTTGGATATTGAGGAAGGCCACTGTCTACAGTTGTATAACAGTCTGGAATGTTAATCTTCAAGAACTTTTATGAGTAAAACATGAGATAATTCACACATACTTCAGTCGACTGGATGAATAGTTCCATTCACTTGATCGCGAAGCCTAAACCAATATATGTATGCTTCGAGCGAGTTTTTTTATTCTTCAAGATAACTGACTCACTTCGTATCACACGTCAGAGACGCTTACACGGAAATTTGCCACATTAAAAACAATTCACCTTGACGCCTACAGAAATCCCTCCACTCTCAAACAGTCTGATTTAATTGGAATTCAAAACATTGTGGCCAAAACTCTCTTCTGTCAGCAAAAAACAAAATCAGGTTGTGAATGTTTCCAACCGAATCATAACCCGGAGGTTAGTGCTGAGATGAACGAAGTCTGTGGCCTGCAGAAAGCTCGCAAAGATGGGCTGTTGTTATGTCGCCAAATTGTTATGTTTTGCACCGCGTATATCCGTTGCCTACCATTAGGTCGCACAACACTATATGACAGGAGAATACCACAAGTGCAAAGAACACATGATATAGCACAGTAACAATAGTAGCACACGCGAAACGAGAACAGCGGACTAACACTAAGTCCGCGAGCGGATGATAGTTCTAGGAGCGGAAGGTACCTAGGAAAAACACAGGATGCACGGTCGGTTATCGATCTCTTAGGCCTCCCAAACACGCGAGCGAGGAAAGGCACGGCTTCAGCAGCACGGGATTTTAATGGCGTTGAGCACAAATCACAAGTCACGAGTCATGAGAAAATTTACAAGTTTCACCCTGCTTCTTATATGCGACCGAAAAAAACATTGATCAATGCAAGAAAACGAATGGACCAATGAAATACACAGTGAGCAATGTTCAACCGGCCATAGGCTGCGGATCAGACGGACGGAGAGTGAATATTGCGGCACGATGTAATATTATTGATTTATTTCCGCGGGATAAGTATTGATCCACGATGACCTTAATTTGGGTCGGATGAGTTGTAAAATTGTTTTGTTTTGTACGCAGAATTAGCAAGTGTACAGCTGGGCTTATCTTGGGACGAATGGTATTGATCTTCGTCCCAACACCTCCCCACTTAGGTTGGTTACCCATAGTTTTGGTAACGGGAATCTACTTGCAATCTCCTAGTTGATCTTCTTGGCCGATCGGACAATCTTCTTGGCATGAGGCATGCTTCTTCTGCTGGTGTTACAGTATTCTTTGTTGGGATGTCAAAAGTGTTCAGAAGGATATCCAGGGGAAGTCCCTTTCGTTCAACCTCGCAAAAGTAGCGAGATCTAGGGCACAAACTGGTTCTTGCGACGTAACCATGTGTCTTTCCCGATTTGCACTTTATAAAGCACATTGTCAATTCACTGTTTAATGGTTCCTTCTGCACATGGGTCGTGATCTGGATGATAATCCCGGACATATACAACAGCATTCGGTGCCAGCTTGTCTACTTCCATTGTGTCTCCGATTTAACTGACGTGTCTTTGGGTGACATGATGTCGTGGACTGTTCGCAATTTACGGCCCATTAGCGCGTCTGCAGGAGTCCTGACATTCGGTGTTGATTCATTCGGAGTTGAACGGTATGCTAAGAGGAACCGTTGCAGAACTTCATCTCTCCTTCCCTCGAAGCTTCAACAGGGCTCTTTTGAAAGTACCCACGAATCGTTCCACCTGATCGTCAGATTGTGGGTGATACGGTGGGGTCCGAATGTGTTGGATGTGCCACCGATGGCTGAAATCTCGGAAAACAGCCGAAGTGAATTGGGTATCATTGTCCGAAACGATCACTTCCATTAGGCCATTTTGGGCGAGAACGCGGCGCAGACAAGAGACAGTATTGCCAGCAGTGGGGGAAGAAATGGCGTAGATCTCGAACCACTTGGAGTAGGCATCTACTATGATGAGGTATTAGATAGCGTTCACTGGTCCCGAATAATCAGTGTGTAGTCGCTTTCGTGGACCTGTAGTTGCTGGCCACGCAATTGGTTGTTCTTTTGGTGGAAGTTTGGCCGCTTGTCGAGACTGAGAACATTGCCGAACAACGGTTTCTATGTCTCTGTCCATGAAGAACCAGTACATATAGCTTCGTGCGATTACCTTCATTCTGCTCATGCCAGGGTGGGTCGCATGAAATTGGCGGAGTACTCGTGAACGTAATGACGATGGAATGATAACACGATTGGCGAACATCAGGTACGAGTCAACCAGAGATAGGGATGCACGTCGCATATACAACTGTTTCAGCTCGTCGGAGGTCACCGTAGGCTGCCGGCCATTTGTAGTCCATGACATGGCGGATCGAACATTGGGGTCATTTGCCGAGGCATGCTTGATGTCCTCTGCAGTAACGGGAATTCCCCTGATAGCGTCACTCCATGCTATGTCGTGTAAATGGAAAATGGAAAACGGTTGGATCATCTGCCCGGTAGCCGATCGGGTAGTAGGCTTGCTTTCTGCCTGTGAGGTCCCGGGTTCGACCCCCAGTTGGTTCGATGGATTCACACCGCTGTTGAGACCCAACCAAGTCAAAAGAGCGATACAGTGCTTCCTAGTTTTCCAGTTCACGCTTCATTTGCTGTATACACGACTTGAAATTGAACCAAATCCTCCATTACTCATTTGAAACAAAATCATGATAAAGCACAGAGCAGTAATATGGAGAGTTGCAATCTTTTCTTAAGCATGGTATTCCTAACTCGGTTGTATTCCCAAATAGAATTTCTTAAGGACAACTGTAATTTGATTTTCACAGAATACGTTTTCAAATATCCCTTAAATACTCATTTAAAGCACCTATTTTATTAAATTTCGTTAAACCCTTTTATTTTCGGGCAGACCTCACTCTTTTTCGGCGGAAAAGAAGCGCTGGTAGAACCGGAGTTTGACAAGGAATATGCCTTGGGTGAATTTAGACCTGCATCGTGTGTCAGAAGAGCAGAGGAGTGCTGTTCGAAATTCAGTGGGATCTGCAAATCGAAGTAATATCAAGGTCGTTGAAGAATTACTGTCGCATCCCGTTCATTGTGCACGGATCGCTTTAGGAATGGTAATGTGCGCGCATGAAGGTCGAAATCATTACAAACGATTCTTCTTCATCATCATCATCATCATCAACAACATCCCTTGATTGAGATGAAATGAAATCTTATTTATTATGTGTTATCAATAGATCCACACAGTCCTCTCTGATGCTACGAGTATTCTAGCCCTTCACCTTATTCGCCTGACATCCATGTATCTCGTGACTGGAACGAACGGACAAGGTCGCCGACTTCAATATGTACTGTAAGACGTAACCGAGTGAGTGGCTGTGTGAAAATAACCTTGAA
>UZAN01040418.1:45077-57361 GCA_900618425.1 Echinostoma caproni | reverse complement strand
CCTCGCTATCGCCAACCTAGTTATGCAATCACATGTATCCCCGCACCGGATCGTCCGTACGTGTCACATCAGTGTATCTGTAAACCGGGATACAGTGGTGCAAGATGCGAAGTTTGCGCTCCCGGCTACTACGGGGATCCGACCAGTTTGATTGCTTGTCAACCATGTGACTGTGATATGGCCGGCTCGTTGAGTCCCAATTGTGCGCAAGATACCGGACAGTGCCGTTGCGCTCCCGGAGTGCACGGACGTCGATGTGATCAATGCGAACCGGATCACGTGGTAGATGCCGGGCGATGTATTGGTAAGCTTCATTCGGTTCGCTTAGCGACCAGCAGAGTAGGATGGTACTGTGTGTGTTATTTCCTTTTCTGTGGAATTAGAATAAACTCCCTCCCCATGTTAAATCTGACGACAAGTGACGCGCAGTCCCGGTTCCAATGCAATGAAAACCAAGATTTTCAATTGTGATACGATACTTGATTCGTGAGGTATCTGATTGTTGGTGGTGGCACTTTCGCTTTCACTGGTGTGCTTTGGACCCTAAGGTCCGAGGTTCAAACCCCACCACCGCCACCCGACTTTGGTGATAGGCAGCTCTACTGCCGTCCGGTTCAATACCACACCTAACCTATTGGGGCCTTATGTGGTTCACCACTCCAAGTCCCGGGGCTTAGGTTATTGGTTTCCATCACTGAACAACAGGTCCTCGTGACTATGGGGGTCGTCTCGTTTGCTGTTCAGGTGTGTAATAAAAAAAGGACAGTCGTCAAGGCACGTCCAGATAAAAGTGCGTCAAATAAGAACATGACAGCGCTCGGCTGTATCGAAATACACCTTACAATCAAGGTGCTTCATAAGGGGGCAGGTGACCGCTTTGTCAAACAGAGAATGTTCAAAGTATACGGAGTCAAACAAAATAAGCCTAGTCAAGCAGTGACATGAAGCTCCCTGAGGATGAGCCAATCATAAGAGAGTTGGACGCCCACCATTCGACCTCTCAACAAACAACGAAAGGCGTGCGTGCGTGCGTGCATGCATGTGTGTTTCTGTGGCATTAACAGGTGACTCCTAGGAAGCAATCAGAGAAGGTCACATGTGCGTAGGTGGTTGAATAATCTATAAATGATAAGCGATGAACCGGTAAACAATAAAGGCAGACGGAATATATTTAGTAAGGGACA
Organism: Echinostoma caproni; assembly: GCA_900618425.1. Lineage (NCBI taxonomy): Eukaryota > Metazoa > Platyhelminthes > Trematoda > Plagiorchiida > Echinostomatidae > Echinostoma > Echinostoma caproni. Next base: position 56,177 of record UZAN01040418.1, on the reverse strand, counting down.
CTTGAGGTCACAAGAGAACTCGTGTGATGTGGAAGTCATGCGAGTAAACGGTTTCGCGTGTGTCTGCATATCTATTGATGTGTTAGAGACTGGGAAAACTAAGTACTCGCTTGGTTAGGTAAGAAATCTATAGCCGGAACGAAATGAATGTCAACAGGACAATCAAAAGGAGCGATGGAGTGGGCAATGAGAGGAAGGAACACTCAATGTGTCTGTGTCAGCTTATTATGAATTTCACCACCAGTCACGATGAGCTTTTCGGGAACAGAGATGACTGACATAAGTTCCGTAATATGATATGCTTGGCTCATGTATCTTTCGGGGACGGATGTACCGGACAACTGAATGTGAACCGAGTCTCGTTATGGACTGGAACCGTCGACCCAGAGCAGGTTCCCTCGGTGGAGAGGGGAAAATGATAACCTGCAAAACGGGAAAATGTATAGACACTGTGACCCAAAAGGTCTAGTGAGACATGACTACGGCTCACACTCAAACAGAATGGTCCGTTGTCAAGGTTGTTGCAATAATAGCCTGAGAAATTTCGAGCAAATTGGCTTTGTATTCATCTATTCTCTTGTATGTAAAGATTACACTGTATGGATTAGTTCATCCGGTTTAGGAATACCCGCGCACGACAAAATAGCACATTAAAAGCAACATGTGATTTATTCAATGATGCAAGCCTTAGGGAGCTTTGCATAAAAAAACTTAAGCTCAAACTTGAAATAATTTTTCCCAAATGAAGCTGTATGGTATTACTTTTTATTCGCACCGTGATAGTCATCGAGTAGGAGGCCCTCAAGATAAAGAAGCTTGTGGATTTTCCACCAACGTTGGGCCCTCACGTGGTTGTTTTGATTAAAACACTTTTCGAACTTCCCGCATTAGATCAGTATTACATACTTACTTTTTACTGTGGCTGGCTCTTTGAAAAGGATAAGCCGGCTCCAGGGACGATCATGATCATGAAGCTCCTTGGGAGTTTGGTACGAGAGACGTCCCCAGCGTCACTCGGAGTTTTTTTTTATTTTGAGGATGCACCTCCAGTCTTTGCACAACCAAGTGTGTAGTGCAAGGCAGCAGGAGGTAATCCCTTGTCTCGGAAATGAGGGGCTCAATGACTTTAGTTTTAAAAGGCCAGTCAAATCGACCTTTTTTACGAGCAATATTCCATCGTTCAGTCAGATCGTGTCTTTCAAATTGCACTATATCTCCCTCCCACTTTCCAGATTGTCGGGGACCATGTACCGGCGAACTCTTCACCAAAGCAGACGAGGTGATGATGCAAATAGATAATCTGAATGTGACCAGTCTGGCCTATCGTGGTCTGGCCCGACTGGGGCAACAAGTTGAAACCGTGCGAAAAAGATTTAGCCCGGCACGGGAACAGGCCGAACGGGAGCTGATCGCCCGGACACAACAAGTGGCCAAACAGACAGTTCAGCTAAGGGAACAGGTTGATCGAGCCCAGGTCACGGCAGACGCTATCCAGACCACCCGATGTGTCACATTGGGTAATGGAACCGAGCTGCGTGAAGATGTCGCCTCATTCCGACGTCGTGTATCTGACTGGATTCAAGAAGTGCGCGAAGCTCCCACCGGGCGTCCAGATCAGGCCACACTACAACGTTGGCGTGAAGAAGCACGGCGTGTTCTCACCGAGTTAGGAACGATCAATTTGAATAGCACTGAAGAATGGGTTAATCAACTATTGTCTAGCGCCGAACGAGCCATGGAAGCGGCGAACGCCCTACTGAAATCGGTCAAACCGGGTAAATCTGCGGTGGATTTGGAACGCCTGGTTACCTATCAAGAAGAACAGGCTCGACTGCTCGATTTTCAACAGTCGCAAATCTATCGAATCGGGAACGCGACTCAGAGTACCATACGTGAATTGAATGCAGCCAAAGTGAGCAACTATTTCTACCCTTCCCGAGAGCGGATTGGTATACACTTCTTTGTAAAACATTTAGAATTAGAATTAGAAATCACAGACGCAATGCAAGCATTGGATCACACTGGTACTTGCACACAGTATTTCACGTAACCAAGAAGCGGGAAAAAGGCCACAGGAATAGCAGTTGATTCATTGAAAGAAATCAGGGGGATTAAATAATATGTACCAAACAAATTTATTGGTTATCCAAGCCTCTGCCAATCACGTACCGGTATTTCTTCCGTTGTTCAACTTTTGTCTGGGACGCACGGTTTCTGATTGGTTGGTACGATCGGCCTACGGTTTGTAGTCCAGATACTGTGACGCGTACGCACATTGCTGACGTCATATGGGAAGCTTGATTCACTACAGTTGTCCGAAAACTGTAACGTGTTAATCCGTTGTGTGTGCATCATCTCGTAGGTCAGGATCACCACATGATCACCTCCAAAATAACGAATAATTTCAGCCTATGCAAAATAGAATTCTCTACCTAGACAGTTGAAATTTGTCCCGATTTAGATCTATAGTGCCAGAGGACATATTGAAATTGATATTTCTAACGTAGAACATCTAGTTGCACATCGGTTAACACATTGCGTAGCCAGAAATACAAGTATTGATCAAATTTGTGTAACACCTTGAATTTGATCACATTTTTCTCTCCCAATGATTAGGTTTTTGAGCTTCATTCGCGGGATTGAATATGCTATTTGTATTTGTATACACTTTCGCGAAAACAGAATGTTTGTATTTCAGTCAAAAATTAGACATCTCATCCATAGAAGGAAAGATACCAGTAAAATATTTAGCCTTTAGGGTTATTGAGAAATTCTGAAGAAACGCGCTCTCGGTTTACAAGGATTTTGGCAAGATAGGGAACTGGGAAATTTCTGTAGAGACTAATGCGAGAGGGTAATAATCGATAAGAAGAACGTGTAGACGTATGAGAGCAGCATTTAGATAAATCGCCATGTAAAGGATGATTGGGGTCAGCGAGGATTTTCCAGGCAAATGTTTCACATGCGGACAAGTGAAGTTCACACAGTTTTTTAGATAGCTCGTCAACGGGTATAAAAGATACACGACTGGTGATCGACAAACCTCGACAAAGAATTTCGAAGTCTTTCTTTAGTAGACCAGCAAAAACCACCGCGGAACAATAAAGAAGAACGGGAAAAACACATTGATAATCAAAAAGTAAAATGACTTTTGGCTTGGCATTGAACTGCCTAAGTCTTCGAAGTTGAAAAGATAATCTGCGAACTTTCAGTCAATATGGGATGTCCACTTTAAGTTAGTGTCAATTTTAACTCCCAGATACTTCACAAAATCAACTGCAGTCAGGGGATCTGTATTTATGACAGACGGATCACGAGGATAAACAGATCGAGAAAGGGAGAAAGTGCATTCGAAGCACTTGGATAAATTAAAAAACAGTCCGGAACGAACGGGAAATTCATGAATATGTGATAGATTATTTGAGAAATGTAAAAGATCCTCAGGCACAGAAATGGCTTGACACAGGGCTACGTCATCAACATATTTGAATAACTGGGCTGGAGAACTCGCAGACAGATCACTGATGTAGGTGGAAAACAAGAAGGGAGATAATACGGCACCCTGTGGTACTCTTGAATTGTTCACGAGTGGTCTAGACGTGTTCCTACTGAGCCGAGTCTGCTGAGTTCTGTTTGTGAAGTAGTCGACGAGTCACGCCAGTAGGTGTTTTGGACAGCCTAATAATTCCAGTTTACGAAGGAGGACGGAACGTGGAACAGAGTCAAAAGCTGATGAAAAATCTAAGAAAACATCTTAGAGATTTCGCAGATGTGTCTAAGGATTTGGTAACTTGATGAACGAGAGAGGTAATAGCATCCAAAGTGGACTTGTTTGATTTATAAGCGAATTGGAGATGGTCTTCGGGGGTACAGAAGGAAGCAGAGAGGCGTTTGAGAATGGCGCCAATTTAAGACCGCATGACATTAGAACAATGGGACGGAAACGTTTGGATTGGGTGCTGGAGCTGCACGGTTTTGGAATGGGAATGATCGTGACGGGTCTCCAGCAATCGGGAATCGAATATGAACTAAGTGACTGATTAAGGATACAAGTAAAAGTATCCGTTAGAGCCAGGGCACCATGCTTTAGAAGGGATGAAGATAAACCGTCAGGACCAATCAATACCAGTGGATGATTTAGCTGTACGAAGGAGTTCAAATATTTCTTCGCTCGAGAACGGGGTTATGTTAGCTGCGTCTTCCGGAATCCATGAAACAGGAGAATCGCTACTTGGATGCACAAATGCCTGATTTATACTCTCAACGTCCACGGTACATTCATTGGGTTTGGACTTCGCTCCACATAAGATCCGTATTCCTTTCCACTGATTTCTCCTGTTTTGACCGCATAAGAGTTGATTCCCATAGGCTGTATCGATATGTTTAATCTCCTTTTTTATCAAGGTAGAAATGTAGCTGACCATTGATGAATTCCGGGATTTATAGAAATGTTTCTTGTGTCTCCTAAACGTTTTGAGTTTCGGAGATGCAATAAGACCATCGGAGAGAAATAGGGTTTCCACCGGGCAACAGATTTCAAAGATGGAATTGATTGTATCAACAAAAAGATTACCATTGTTGTTCAATGAAGACTCAAGGGAAAACCATGAAACTGCATGGGATAGGGCTCTGAAGGAGAAAAATACATTCACATGACGTGTTTTGAAGACGGATCTTGATTTGGTTACTTTGCCTAAATGAATGGAAGGCAGAACAGAAATATATTTTAGGTCTAAGAAGAAGCAGACAATGATCACTGGTTGATACAGGTGCACGGAGACGGAGAGAGAAGAATTCGAGGTGATTTGTTATAATTCTGTCTAAAACGAAGTTACCTCTGGTCGGTGAAACACATAAATCTGTTAGATCATAAGCAGTGAGAGGCCGGGTTGAGGCATGGTTAAAATCAACTACAATAATATGCAGGTTGTCCTCAAGCAGTGGTACAAGAAAAGGTAAAAATTAGTGGAAGAATATCGAGATGGTATTTTGCGTACAAAACGGAGCAATATATAGGTTCGTTATGAAGGTACTTTTATGTCGGGAGAATTTAGGGTCGAACAGAAGAGATAAACAATCAATACCGTTACTTGAGTATGAGTAAACGGCATCTGACTTGCCACACCACGAAGTGTTGACGTAGGTAACCACACCACCACCGGATTTTTTGCCACATGATTCCCTGTCCTGCCGGTACAGGTTAAATCCGTCAATGCACACTAACGCGTCAGCAACATGAGGGTTCAGCCAAGATTCTTGTATACAAATCAGACAAGTATTAACGTGAATCCGGGAACGGAGAATAAATGATAGATCCGAGATTTTCGTGAACAATGAACGTATGTTCGTACTCAGTAGTGATGGGATGGACATTTTTGACGGAAGGGTGAAGTTAAGAGCAACTTGCCATCCGGCCAGGTTGGGCTTTTTATGTGAATTCCGAAATCCGAAAGAATTGAGTGTGGTTGAATCAAATCGTGATGTGAATCCGTTAGAGTGTTTGAGTAGAAGTAATTCCGATCTGGTATATCGACGAACAAAGGCCATAATAATGACAAAAATTCTTCAAATTTGATGAGATGTGATAACACGAGATTGTAGCACAGTCAGTCAAAGAGCGCCACACCAGGTGGAACATATCTATTCCATGATCCACTTGTGTTTCTGCTCCCTGAGTCAAATGCCAATAAAGTGTCCGATCCCTTGATTTTGACAACGGTTGCTGGTGCATCAATTGTAAAATAATGAAGCTTCAGTGAAACAAAATAATTAGAATTTATTTAGATAAATGACTCATAAGGTTGATGCAGGTGTTAGACTTTCATTTTGTCAATGCTCTATTTGGCCTTCTCCATTTTCGAGCACTAGTTACAGTCACTTATGCATGGTGTCCAACAAGTTGACTGGCCATCAGCATTCACCAATTTCCTTTAGTACATGTAACACCCTAGCCATTGAAGACAACTGTCGAGGCAGTTAACTTATCCCTGGTTCTGACACTAGAAAAGCTTACGATTTCGTTTAATCCCTAATTACTGGACGGTAACTGAATGAATTCGCCCTTGGATTTGATCCATGCACAAACTGTATAACTGCATATAATATTTAGGGCGATTAGTATCTTTTGTGCCAATGGACAAACTTAAATCGATATCTCCAAAATATGACGGACCTCAACACCTTTTCCCATCAAGCTTTAGTCAAAACCCAAAATGCTTTCGCCAGAAACCACATTCCTTTATCCAAAAACCGCAAGACTCAGCGCACAAACTTTAGTCACGCCGCGCTAGGTGACTCAGATCAAAAGTATCGAAATATTATGAAGTCACCGGATGTTGAAAAAAAAGTTATTTATTACAAATGTTGGTGTTCCAAAGCTTAGTTAAGAAATAGGGTGTGAGGATTGCATGCTTCAACACATGTTGATTGGAGAATGTTTAGTCGATGTGCTCGTATCGTCAAACCATTTGACGCATCTCGTACAAATTCCACCATAATTCCATTGTAGTATCAGGACACAAGTCGGATGGCGAACAATTGTGTTTTCGAATGATTCATAATCGTGCCTGTACAGATCGTATATAAGGGTTTGTTGTTCATGGGGACACAGTTTCTCGCTGGGTCGAAGGGACACTTGGGATGGGGTGACTACTAACAAACTAACCCTTATATACGATCTGTACAGGCACGATTATGAATCATTCGAAAACACAATTGTTCGCCTTCAGACTTGTGTTTTGACATCTCGTGCAGCTTCACTGTTTCTGTATAACATGCGACACTCCTAGGAATGAAAATCTCAAGTGTAACTGAAACGATACATTGTGTTGCATTCACAAGTGAACTCTGATCATCAGAATGGGATAAACGTGCTGAGAATAACAAAACGTTCGTAAAAGTACACCCTCATAACTATCATCATCTTATTAATGGTGCAACATATGTCATAATTACCACGGTAGAGGCTATATATATATATATGCAAGACGGTAAGCATATACCTTTTGATTTCAACCAAAAGGTACATGCTTACCGTTTCGTATATCCAATGTTCCTGAGATATGGAAACATTAGCCGATCGAAGAGAATAAACATTGTTCTCAAAAGACTCTCCTAAGAACACCGTTTCCCAAGAAGTAGCATGTAATCGTGACACCTACTGATCTCTTAACCAGCTTTGTAACGTCAACATCCGTTGAATTCAAAATATTCCGATACTTTTTGATCTGGCTCGCCTACAGCGGTGTGACTAAAGGTTGTGCCTCGAGGCTAAAGGACTACGGGTCTTTGCCGAAGCCTTACGGGTTTTGGCTAAAGCTTGATGGGAAAAGATGTGGTTGCAATTTGGCTGGCACATTGAGTAGCCAGAAATATAATAAGGCATTCGGTGGAATCGGATCGGGCGATTTTACTACCCACGGCACGGTAAAAAAACGTGAACGGTAATTAAACTAAGGTAAGCATACAGTTAGTTAACTTTCAGTGTAATTTCTTACCTGGCTCCACTGTAAAACTTGGACAATGGTGCTGGTACCGCTCGTTTAACTTTTCTCGACCACACAAACGCTTTTGGTTCTCTCGACCAAAGTGTGCTTATTGATCGTCTTTCTGAGTGTGGTCTAACCCTTGAAGTCTTGAATATACTAATCAACTACTTCTCCCGTAGGACTCAGTTTACTTCACTCAATGGTGTACAATCTTCTTCTATTAACATTGAGGCCGGTGTTTTTCAGGGTGCCATTTTGTCCCCTTTCTTGTTTTCCATGTATATACAAAATTTGCCCATCCCCACTAACTTTATTCCTTGTAAGTATGCTGATGATATTGTGATTGGTTGCCCAGCCCCTATTTCAAACCGTTTTCGACCTCTCCAGGACAGTGTTAATGAACTTCACGATTGGTCCGTGACCCGATCCCTTAAACTTAACGTCAGTTAGTGCATCGAAGTTCCATTTAGTCTTAAAACCGGTCCCCGTTATTTTTCACTAGTTGATAATCTTCCTGATCTTAAAATAAACAATCAAAGTATTCCCAAATCTGCATCTGTTAAATACCTTGGTGTCACCATTACCCATAACCTGTCCAGGTCTGCTCATGTCATCAACGTTTTTACTAAAGTTCGAAAACTGTCCTTCTATGCTTACAGGCTCAAGAAACTGGCCGTGCCGCATAATCTTATTATTAAATTTGTGATTGCCTGCATTCTTCCACACTGGCTATACTACTCCCCGATTTTTATCCTCGGACTGAAAGAAAAAGACTTCTGTTTATTTTCAAGATCCTTTAAACTTTTGTCCCACTACAGTGGAGTTGATAAAACTGTTTTAGTTGATTTGTTTATTTCCAAGCATCTTGACGCTTGTGATACATTCATTGACAGGATAACGCATGCTCAAGGGCACTGTCTGCACCAAGAAATCGCGAAAGCCCTGTCAATTCCCCAAATATCAACTCCTTCCTGCGCGGACTTCCACATATCGAAACAGTGTAATTCCTTACCTAGCTCGTTTACTAGTAAATCGTCAGCATATCCTCACCCACCTCAGGGAAGAACTCTTGCCCTAATTTTTCTCTCATTTAATAAAATGCAGAATTTTTTATACTGTATTTTTTGTTTACATTTATTTTATCTATCCACTGTAAAACTCGTAAACCGCTGAAAATTCACCTTTTGGATGCATAAAGCTTTTCTTGACTTGACTTAACTTCGTCTGGGACAAACCAGCGAGATGAAAGTGCGGTAAACTGGGTATCCAGAAAACAAGGCCTTCTGGTGTAAAGATAGTTTCGGATTCCGTCAATCAGAAAAAGCATTCAATTTTTAAAAACATGATGCATACATTTACGTGCAGTTGACAGTGACAACTTTACGTCAGCTTCGCAGCACTCTCCACAAGGATGCTTTATATAAATGAAACATTTAAATATTTCCAAACAAAATATATCGTTTCCGGGGCAACAGTTTCATTCCGATGATGCAGATTTACCGATTGCCGTATAGTCTGGCCTCTCTTGCACTCGGTTACCCCGTTCTTTTTATACAATACTCTGTGGTGTTTTATGTTGTGACATAGGCGAAATCGGACAAATTGGAGAAAGCCGCCCAGGAAGCAATCGATCCGGCAGTGATGCGTGCATTTGAAAATTCGATCAAAAATGTGAACGATCAGCTGGGTGAATGGGATCAGTCGGAGGTGACGAAAGTGGAACAGAAATTGGCCGAGTCCAAATCCGCGTTGAAACAACTGAACGGGGTGGTGTTGATCGAGTTGAAAGATGTCGAGATTCCGACCACTTTGCGAATGAAAGTGGTGGAACCAATGGAGCGTGAAGTAGACTCGATTGTACGCACATTGCGACCTAACAGCCGCCTGAACCGGACCATGGAAGCGTTGGAGGCTTATCAAACCATTGTGGACAACATGCAGGCAGCGGAAAATGCGACAGAAGAGGCCGAGGAAGCATTGAAAAAATCGACTGCAGGACAAGATCAGACGTGGCAATCCATGATGAATGAGGTGGCAGCCAAAGGTACAAAAATTGAAACCGTATTGGATCAAGAAGAGGAGCGGTTAGCTCAACGAAACGAGACTCTGAATGAGGCGTTACGAAAGTTGGACAAAGTCTCCATCGATCTCACAATGATTGGTAAAACTGCCGAAGAAAGTTTAACCTATTCAAAGGAAACCATTGATAAAGGTAGAACAATTATCTGATAGGCCAGGTTTTGTTCTATTTTATTGTACTGTCTTTTACTTGCCCAAGACTGATACAACTTGACGGTACGTTACCATTTTATTTACAATAGTATTGCATGAGTGTCTACTGGCTCTTTAGCTCTTTCGAGAGCTCGACCCCGTCAAGACTGAACGAGTAAACTGTCGGATTGGAAGCCAAACCTCCAACTCAGCATCACCAGAACCTTGACCATGGTGATTGCTGTTGTTCTTCCGGATAGAGATAGCACGTTGCGACTTACGGGGTAAGGCTGGGGTGGACAAAGCAACCGTATGCAATCAACTCAAATGGCGTAATAGTGACGTGAGGGATGCATGTTAATGTACCATACATATCCAAACGATAGATTACATTGGTTTGATATAAAACCTGTTTGTATCAGGATTATAAATGGTCCCAGTTTCAGTTTTTTACATCCATTAACCATGCACTTTCGTGCGCCGGTTTTGGTTGCTGTCTTTTGGTTGCCCATTTGGATAAAAGAACAAAATCTAGATTGGAATGTCGAAGAAAATTCAAGTGGAAGGTGGGGAATTCATATAGAGTGGTGTTAGGAGAATAACGAGTGGATGCACAAGCGCCACTGTTTGCCATACCCAGCCACATCACTCGGTGTAGCTAACTATCGGTGACCATCATCCCGAAGTCCCTAGCCAGGGAGCCTAACGGGGCCTATGTGACCTAGTCTCCTGGTTAGGGTTTTCACACTCTCATGCTGGGTCTTGGTTTGACCACCCTTGATCATTTTCCAATCGCTACCAGCCTTGGTAAACATCGTTCGCCGTGGCAACCTATCTGGTGACATGCGTAACACATATCCCAACCAGCGTAACCTATGGAGGTCGATCACTTGCTCTAGTGGACGACCACAACTGCCTAAAACTCTACGCCTAACCTCAGCATTGCTCGTTTGGCTGCTCCACCAGCTTCATGCAATGCTGCATAGACCGCGGTGTTCGAACACTGACAGTCTATCTTTATCTTGTTTTCCTAATGGCCAAGTCTCTGCACCGTAGATCAGGACTGGCCGAACTGCTGTAGTNCAGCCGGATGTTGCGACGGCGCCACAAATGTCTCAAGTTGGCAAATGCCAATCGAGCCTTTTGTATGCGCGCCGACACTTTATCTTTGATGCGTCCGCTGGGTGAGATATAGCTACCCAACTGGGTTACAGTGCTTGTTACGGCTTCGTGGCACATCAGTTCTGCTTGTTTTTTACGGGTGAAATGGCATATGTTACGAGGGTTGGGCAAAACGTTTCCAGATGCGCAAACTGTTTTATTTGTTACACGAAAATATTCATTGCCTTTTATCGAAGTATTCTCCTTAAGCGCTCATATACAGTTGCATGTGCTCAAATAA
>UZAN01040418.1:25367-44548 GCA_900618425.1 Echinostoma caproni | reverse complement strand
TAAGCGCTCATATACAGTTGCATGTGCTCAAATAATTTGGTGAAACAGTCTGATCATACCGAGGTGGGTTACCCTTCGACCAGTTCAATGACCAACCTCCACTGCTTCTTTGTGTGACTCGTATCGGATTCCACGCATCATGCGCTTGACATTTGGGAACACAAAGTTTCTTGAGGGCACGTCATCATTGAAGGCAGTGCTCAAACGTTCAACGCCATGCTGCTGCTGCTGTTGCTTTAAACCACATCTGTAGCCATAGAAAAGCATTGTTCTCCAGTGACATCGACTGAGTTCTTCCGTCCTTACAGTCCGAGTATAGCGACTTTTCAGCTGTGCTCGATTGTGTTGATATCTAGTTCTGTGTGAGTTGCAATCAATGAACAATATTCACTCTAGATTGGAGTTCACGTTTTCCTAGCCCGGTCATCCGCAACTCGTACTCGTCGTGTACTGACTGCGTATTCGGAAACGTTTTGCTCATCCCTCGTATTACAATGTTTATTTGAGAAGATGGACTACTACTATCACTACTACTACTACTACTACCATCTCTACAACTACTACTAATAATAATAGTATTATAACTGCTGTGGGAGTATAGTGCACAGTTTGTACGTTTGTAATGGGAATCTGGAGGCATACACCGATCGATGGACACACTTAGATGTACTGCACAGCAGCTCTGTAACCGTGATTTATCATCACAATCAATAGCAGCAGCTTCTTCATTACCATGATCGCCATAGTCATCCGAGGGGCTAAAAATATACCCTAATCTGAACTACTAAAATTGCCAAACTTTCTAAACCTCATCAAATTCGCACAACACTCCCCTGGCTCTAAGAACGAACCATGTGTATCTGTATACGGATTTTTCTCCTTTCGGAACAATAAATTACAGACTGAGCATATCATCAACATCATCATCATCATCATCAACATCATCAGCATCATCATCATTATCATTATTATCATTATTATCATCATTCTTATAATCTCTGTTGATATACACTTCTAACCCCCAGTAAAAAAAGTCACCCAGGTGTTGGAAGTCACGGAACCATTGGCACAAAATGCATCAGATCGAAGTGAGACCCAGCGTGTCAAATTGGATGATCTGGCCGATCGATTGCAACAAATGGAGAATCGTTATGCTCAACTGCAGGGAACTGCTCAATCCATGGGTAAGATTGTCTCTCATCTAGTTTTTTTTTTCAAAACAAAATCGGATATTTATGATTTTTAATAGTGTTGTTTGAAGCGGATTGTAAATAGATCAACAGGAGCTAATATTCAGGATGATTCATACCCGGTAATAACTATATATCCATTGGAATGTGCGCACAGTTTCTTTGATTTCCGTTTCTTATTCACTTGTTCCAACTTTGACTGAATTTCAGTTGACCAAGCCAATTCAACTCAGCTAAATCTGGTGAAACTGATTGGTGATGCAGAGAATTCCATAAAACAATTGGATTCCAAATTGCTAAACCTTCGACGTTTGGCTGACGAGGCCCGTTCAATGCTGGATGTGACGTATGGTGCTTTGGCCCAGGATCCGGTACCCATTGAATTGGGTCGTTCTTGTGTGTACTCTCTTGTCCCCTATGCTTTGACCAAATCGCGTGTGTTTGACATTGAATTCTGGTTCAAGGTGCACGATCTCCAAACTGCCATGAACAGTGTGATCATGGTCGGTCGTCGAGCGTTTGCCGGACGAACACAGATGTTCGCGTTCACGCTGGAAGCACCTGCACCCACCCTCCGATTCTCGTGGAATGTGATGGGTGGCAAGGTGGAAATTGGACCCATTCGCGAGGCCATTTGGTACCAGGTACGGGTCACCTCGGTCCTCGGCGAGACTCGAATGATGCTGACCGCACGACCGGAAGATGATGAAGTCCCGATCGAACCACGAACTCGAGAAGCGACCACATTGGCTGGTGCTGATCATCCGGAATCTGCGTTGATGCTGGATAGACAAATGGAACTACGTGTAGGTGGGGTTATCCAGGCCGGAACGCGTCTAGTCAGTCCGGAATCGTGGGGTGATAATGCGGCCGAGGCATTCTGGTCCCGTCTCCTATCGATGGGTTCACCGGAAGTGTGTATGCTAAATTTACGTTTGGGCGGAATGCGAATGAGTATGGTGGATTTGGCCACGGCCACACCGAGTTGCCTCCGACCAAAGCGTTTACGTTGTCAGATGTGAGTTTATTTTTTCTCAGTGTCCAAGTTGTGGATTATTTGTGTTTTATTTCAAGTAAACCTAGTGATAATCTCCAAAAGCCCAAAAGGTATTTGTTCTCGTGTGATCCGTACTGGGAGCATCGGCTCATGGCAATATTTTAAGATGTGGTTAAATAGAAAACGATTCGTTTTTAAACCACAATTAGGCGTACGTGGCTGAGAATGGAAACAATTTGTTTTTAATAACCAACAGTTTTGTTCGTACACAAATTTGCATTGAGAAAACCATNCATACTCTTTTGTAATCTCCGATAAGAATAAAGACCACACGCCAGAGATTAAGCAAGTGAGTGAGACAGAGAAACGAGGAACGAGGGGCTGTTATTATTAGTAGAGTAACGAGAGTTCTGTTTTTAACTGTAGGCTTCTGGTTAGTGAAGAATACAAGTCACTGAACTGGAACTGGCTGATCGTAATTGCGTTAAAACAATTTACAATTTACAGGGTCAACAGTTAAGATACAGATCAATAAAACATCAGATTTTTCGATAATGGCTAAATCGATAGCAGGCTGACCAATCACGTGCCATCTGATGCGAATGAGCTGCGGGAGAATTTGAACTCTTACTACATCATCCCTGTTTTTAATAGACTAAGTAACACTCACCACTGATGATCAGTCGGTGTATTGTAGCTCGAGTTGGAGTTAAGTATCGCCTGTCAGTTTGATCAGGTGCCTCGAAAACGGTGGTGAAATCGGTGGGACTTGTGTTCGAAATCCGGCGATCCATTGGTAAATCCATGACTATACAATCAGAAAAGCGTTTCGTTGAGTCTTATTGCCCGGTCCTATGTCTGAATTGGTTGATATGTTTAGTCCATACAAACTGTGCGACTTTATATCTGACGGATCCATCTCGGTTTATAATCTCTCCGGGAATCCACCTCAACAATCCATTTGAATAATTGTGTGTAGAACAACACACACACACACAGAATGAAACACAAACGTACGTGTTCCTGAACAAATACTGTAAAACATATCCCTACGCTACTTTGCCATTTTTCTGAGTTCTTTGAGTTATACGTTTTCTTTTTTTATTGTTTTGCCTTCTTCCCCACCAATCAATTACGGTCATGCATCCACTTTATTCGTGCTTCGAAATTGCCAGTCGGTAAGTCATGAATTTCCGTTCGGACTATCATTCGGTATACTCACGTTATTTATGAATTTTTCTGGAGGCTTAGACTCACTGTAAAGTAAACGAATCAGTTGATTCTGACGTGCACAACGGGGTGGTCGACTATTCATTCTAGAAGTGCACATTCGTACTTTATCGAACAATCATGTGATTTGACAAAGTATTCCAAATCGGTTCTCGTAACTCGGGTGAACTGAATTTCATTTCGCCTGTTCGCCGAACTTGGTAAATTGTTTTTTCAAACGTTTCGTCACACCAGCAGAGGTGACATCATCATTGCTTGTGAAGTGGCAGTCCACTACTCCTACCCGTTCGTTTATATGCGTGGTCTTCTTCTGTCCTGATTGCGGCTTCCGTCCCTTCTCGGGATCTTTTTTATTGCGTCATTTGATCCTTGAATTGCATTGGCATGTATGCATGATCCAGTTCGATGTCTGTTTATTGAGTTGTTTGAAGAGTGAAAGAAAGAAAGAACAAACAGAAATTCCGAGACAAGAACGACCCTGTCACACAGCAAGGACTTTACAGAAATGGCAGCAAAACTGCTCAGATCATATGGAATCCAAGTTGTCCACAAACCAATCGCCTGTCTAAGGGGACTTCTGTCAAAACCAAGTGAGAGAACAATGGAGAGGGACAATAGGAGTGTTATGTACAAAATAAACTGTAAGAACTGTTCAAAACACCATATCGGACAAACTGGGAGAAAACTGTCAACAAGGATCCGTGAATCCCTATCGGCAGTCAGGATGCATGACCTACAATCGTTGATTTCCCTCCATGAAGATCAAGAAGGACACTAGATTGACTTGGAATCAGTGAACATTATCGACCGAGCCCGTTCAAAGCACACCAGAGATTTTCTCGAGGTTTGGCACTCTTCGATAAACTCAATAAACAGACAGACACATCGAACTGGATCATGTGTACACGCAATGCAACTGAAGGACTAAATGATGCAACAAAAACGGTCACGCCGTGACCTGAGAACGGACCGAAGCCGCAATCAGGGTAGAAGGACAACCCCCTTCCACTCTTCTCCCCTCACACCAGTTTAACGGCGAAACGAGTCGAACACAGTAAGAACAGGGGACGAAAATAGTCGGTGGAGAAGAACGCATATATAAACGAATGGGTACAGGCAGAACACTGCCACACTGCCACAAGCACTGATGATGTCACCTCGGCTGGTGTGATGAAACGTTTGCAAACAATTTGCCAAGTTCGGCGAACATGCGAAATGGAATCATGTGAATTTCCTCGTCCTTACAAACTTTCGAAGTTTACACCATTAACTAATGAATGCCTGAATTTGGTGTGCTGTGAATCAACAGCATAGTGTTTTGCTGTTCTATCTTTTACCTGTTTCCCGAGATAATGACTCGAAACTATGCTAGGTGAAATCTTCGTGACTTCCCTCTTATTCGTTTGTTGTGAAAGAAAATCTTCACTGAACATGTTTCCCTGGTGGTTCTCGATGAATGACGTTGACTCAGAACGCTATCGGTTGCGTGGCCGAACCGAATCAAATGGTGAAAAATTGTCCATATTAACCTATCGTGTATCCAGTTCACGCCACCTTCTGGCTACTTTCTACGCACACACACACACACACACACACACACAAACAAACAAACAATGTAAGATCCGTCATTTATCATACTGTCAATCTTATGCGCCTAAACAGTCTCACAAGCTCCCCATCAACCGGTCTTGCTGGGACCAAAGTCCTGTGGCTCTGTTTCAATGCGAGTTACAAATACCGTAAACACTTTCGTCATCCACCGTGCCAATGTTACACGTTTCTGACCAATGACAATCAATTTTGGGCTTAAGTACTACCTTATTCTCTAACTGAGTAAAACTTTGTCTTTCGGAAATGGTCGAACGGTTAAATTTGCCGTTACCAATAGGTGAGGACTGAATTCTAAGCCCTTATATATTGCAAGGTCGATGTTGGTGGTCATGTGACTAACTGTCACGTGTAACCTAGTTCGGCATTGAATGTATCATGATTTCAAGTTCTTGGACTTTATTTGCCGAAAAGAAAGAGAGAGTGGGAATAAAATATCCCATTTTAACGTCCCACACACACCCAACCCCGGTTATCGCAGCCCATGCATGAACCTTTGTCTTACTATTGAATGCTTTGGCCATGATCACTAGTAAGGGTCTGTTAAACCCGTCGTCTTCAAGTACGCTTGTATAATGGATGAAATTAAAGGGTGAATTTATATGTAATCTTTCGCTGATTACAAACTATTTGTACTAAAATATTCCTATTTTGTAAATTTATTTGCATCGATTTCGATTGACAGTTTGAACTATCGCCCACTCGTTCGAAACGGCTATATTTGGCGCCCTCAGGGCNGGCAAACTGAATCAAGTGACGACCAGAATGAGACCAGCACAAAGTACTCAGCCACAGTATGTGTTGCAATTGTTGTTCTACTACGATTTTGCCGGAACTGGTGGTTACGCTCGACTGGGCTCATCTACCGATCTGCAATTCTGTAAAGATTTTCTCCAATTCCAACTGACTCCGTTGGACGAAGCGCGGAAGGAACGGATGATGGGATTCACTTTCTTTGATTATCGAAAGGTTCGTCCCTCATCCGGGGGTTGCCTAGACCGTTTTGTTTATTTCATAACTCTGTGGAGTGTTTTGATTCATGACTGTTGTACTCTATATATAAATATATATATATATATGCAATCATGGATTTTGGCCAACTACCTTGAGAGAACTATCAGTTGTCCACCAACCTGGTTATAGCTCCTGATATCGGCTTTGGGTCCTCTTACTTTTTGTCGGAAAACATCTCCGCTACCACGAGAAGGCAGTGAGTAGGGCTTCCTCAGCAGAGGCTATTTGAGACGCTTGGTCATATGGGAGCATTTGGCGAGGTGCAAGGGAAGGATGACCAGCTGCAACCCTAGACACCCACCCCGGATCATTCTGAGGATTTCTGAGGCCCCAATCAGTCATATGCAAGTGTGTAAGTGTTTGGGCCTCAAGGTGATCGGGTCTGAAATCAAATGGTTGTGTTTATACGAGCATCACTACTGTTAGGCGTTTGACCAACACGTGGTGTTTGTATGTGTGTGAGTGTATGGATGAGTAGCTCAAAAGGAGTATTCGGGCCTCGTCCGAACAGATACGACCATGGAATGTATTAGATACCAAAGTGAAATCTGGACAGTACGAGAAGTTCAAGAACACTGGTAGATGATAGGATGAGTAAACTGAACCACAAATGTGTTGGGTGCAGAGTTGAAATGAAATCACTAGCGTGTATGTCTTTCGACTGAAAAAAGTACGGCCCCTTGCAGTGGGAATAATTAATTTTTCATAGTGGGGGGGGGGCGATAAATTGTGATGCATTGGCCTGTAGATGAAGTGCCAGCACCACCAACAAGTCAAGTCGTGAATTTGCTTTATTACACCATCTGGTGAAAATATGATCCGGATGGGATATAAAGCGAGCAAGATAACAAACTGTGTAAGAGTAGTACGCTTTTATGCGTGCTTGAACGAGCTTGTTTGCTACCGTGTTTTTNAACGAGCTTGTTTGCTACCGTGTTTTTCTTACAATGTGTGATGATGTTAAATTCAGACAACAGCAACATTTAGTTGCTAAAATCTTTTTTTTCTATAGTGCGTCCCCTGGCAAAGTGTGCTTATTTATGGTCCTTTGATCTTTACTTATGGTTGTCTAAACTTCGTACCACCTTATTCACTGTGTAGTTTCTGTGTCCCAACGGTCAAGCTGTACTTTTTATCGTTCACGTAATTCTCACCTACAGGACTTTGGTGTGACAATCGAATGGGTAGACGGTCGACCGAGAGCGACTCGTTGGGCTGGAGATGAGCTTTATCGATCGATACATTCATCCGATCTGTTGGAAGCCGGTGAGACAATGCGACGTCGCGTATTGCGAGCCACAGTAGCCTCGCCCAACAACTACGGTCACTCGCGTTGGAGACGTAACGCGTTCATGGAAAGTGGCAAGGACAAAGTGGTCGAATCGATCAGTTTGAATTATCCGCAACAGAAAGTGTGGCGATTGGACAAACTATTAACTCCCGAGTGCCACGAGGACACCATTCTCTTTATTGGTAGTATTCCACCCGGGCACTATTCTCTGAGGCGACGTGTGGCTGAGTAAGTGCACCTCATCAGTTTCACCCCAAATTACTAAGAGCACTATTTCTTTCAAAATTACGCGCCAGTCTTATCGTTTAATCCATTCAATACGGCATGACTTTGTATTCACTAAAGTTTATGTAAACTACAAATATCACTCTGATGTTTGCCGGTTTGTACTATTGATGTCATTAGTATGTTGAGTGTGTTCGTTCAGCAAGAGTGACTGCGGAGAACCGGCACAAGAAGCTCCAGTGGCTATCGCACTGGGACACACTTTTTGCGGGGCGATAGTTCAGTGGCCTTTAGCAATCGGCCACCACCGACCCATGACGCTTGCAGAATGACATTTGATCGAAATGTTCCAAGTAAAATTTAAGTTACTAGCTCAGCTATTGTATCTGATTACGTCTCTATCTCCCTACTGATATAGGTAATTCTGCCCAAACCGTCGTTCACACATCGGTTAAGAAATAAACTGCGCTTGTACTTAATCTGGTAATCATAGTTGTCTGAGTTAGCAGCATTGTATTCCCGAAATGAAAGTAAAACCAACGAATGGATGAACTGTACTACTTATTTCTAAACAGTCAACAAGTTTTCTGTTATCGCTGTTGTCGGTTTTGTTGTTCCGCCTTTGACCATATTTATGAATACCTGGTATCAAATTATTCGCTCATGTGCACAAAGATACGTCCCAACAACCAATCGGTAACACATTCAACCTGCAAGTCATCCACTGTGATTTTCAAAACTGAAAGAGGCAAAATCAACTGGATCAGTAGTATATGATCATACATGTCGCCAGTGTGTTTTGTTAATAAGTTCATAAATTACTCCCACATTTCGATATCTCAAAGTAAAACTTTGTAATTGGATAGAGAGAAGCGCATTGCTTAGTTTTGGGGATATGCGTTTATGCTTCTCAGTAAACAAACTTGAGTGTTTGCGAAAAGCTGATCACTAGAGGCTGAAAAATGCTGACTGAAATATGAATAGTCACAGGAAACACTACGGTTTTCCAACTGAGATCGTTCCTTTCAACTCGCCCGTATTTGATAGAACAATAAACCCTTGTTCTCCGGAACAATTTTTGGTGACAACGTTCTTCTAGTTGTTTTCTGATAAGATTCACGAAAGAAACTAAAATGTGTATACCAAAAAAACACAGCAGATGCTAAACTGAACTATAAACTGGTACAATTATTTCCACGCTTCCACTCATACCTGACTGCTATGACACCTACTTTTTCTCTCATAAGTAATAGCCAAGTTGGTGGCTGTCCAAGCCGACCATCCTGTTAATTTATGAAGTTTCGGAGAGAGAGAAACGCGCCACAGAACGTTTTCCGCACAATCTCAGACTGAAAATCTCAGCGATGTGGTTGACAAATGGTGACGCAACTGCTACCGCTGCCCAAGACCCGGACGATGTAATTCTACCCACGAAAATGACCCCAATGACAACGTGTGCTCGTTTCTTTCTGTGTTTTTTTGCATTGAACTACGGTAGAGTTAACCAGATCAGCCAGATCAACCGCATGCGCCACCATGGGTCGAGTTATAAGTGTAAGTGACCCATTGAGAAAGCGTTCTGGAAACTGAATATTATCGAACATCACCTGTCCGATTTCAGCCTAACAAAGAATGTTAGACGATAACTGACTTTGTTTTGTTTTGTTTTGTTTTGTTCATCTTTTGCCCTTTGGTCTGAAAACACACGCACGCACGCACGCACGCACACAGACTGGGACTAACGCTCAATCCATTCAGAGGTCGTATTGGTCTGGGCAAGGATAAAACCGGAGGAGATGGAGATCTCTATTTGGATGACTACGTGATGACACCGGTCAATCAGTTTGGAGATTCCTATTTTACAGATTTGCGTCAGCGTGGAGAAAGTTTTGTTGTGGTGAGTTTCTCGGAAATGGAATTGCACAAAATCATCCCTTTTGGTGAATGTTTTTTCGGAAGTGTTCAATGAGAATGAGTGAATGTGATCAATGAACATGCCTCTGCTGAGTTAGATATGAGGATGTTTCAGAAAATGGTTCAAACCATGAGACAGACGGATGAAGTGATGTTCATATGCAGGGTGTGAAGTTCAATAGTTTTCTATTCATACTCTTTATTGTCAGAACAGTGCAGGACCAAAGATACAAAGCTGCTTTCGATAGTCGTATTTAACAGCTGACTACTTCATTGATCGTCAGTAGTGAATTTAAATGCAGTCGATCGCTGTCACACACATGTAAGCTTTTGTATGACTCTTAATTCTCATCCATGGGCAAAACTCACATCAGCAAAATTTGCAACCGATTAATCAATTTGACCGTTCAGGAGGGTTTACACATTGTGGCTAGTGTGGCGTGAACCTAGAGAGACCTTTTAAGAGACCCTGAGGAAATGATTAAATGGGGATATAAAGATCGGTAATCTTGCAAGGATCATTATATCTTTTAACAGTAAATTTTACTGAAGATCAGTATGCTGAAAGGTAAGTATTGAGGTTCGTTCACAAAACCTGGCATGTACGTAACAACCATCAACACGAAATAACTAACTGACTACTGACAAATATTGCAGTAGTTAGTTGCTAAATACGATTATCGAAATTGGTTCTTTCGTCTGTCGCAGCACGCATTCATTCGTTCAATTCTTTTTTCTTTTTAATTTTACTTCTTTTTATACACAATGATACAGTTTTCAGGAAGGGGGAAGCGGCGAATCAAAGAGTTGCCATGGGGACACTCAGGCGGTTGTGGTGGGGTTCGAACATACGTCCCCCGNTGGTGACGTTACCACCAGACCACCCGCACCATCAAGATAAGATAATCTTAGGCTTGGTGTTCATTTTCCTGAATTTGCCTTTGTTTTTCGACAATCTTTTGCGCCTCAGTTATGGTCTACACATGTTGTTTTGCATAATAATCTGGTTTCATATTATGTACCTAGCAAACCGCTATACAGGAATGTTTATACACTGAAAATTGGTTTATGAGTCGATCCAGAACTCACAATTGACGTGTTACCGAAGTCAAGACTCAAAACCGGTGTTTTCCGCTAAGCGAAACCTGTACTGCAAAATTAGTTTGGCGCTGTGTGAAAACCGCTATTTTAGGTTGGAAGGGGAAGGCTTTCGTGTCTCGTTAATCAGATCTCACATAGTTTAGACTCAGTATACATGTCCGGAGTAGTCAAAATATCTTTCCACCCAGTCAAACCGATGACCGCTGCAGTCGGACTGCTTTGCAGTCTGTTTCCACGCATAAACTTGGCAGGTTTGAAAATAAAGTTTTCTATTCCCACGAAGAAGCTATACACCCATGATTCCACAATTCGCTCATTGTCCAGGATGATAGATTTCACACGCATACGAGAATACAGTGACAAGAACAGTGGGGAAAGGCACAAGACTATGCGTTCCCTAAAGGCATTTTTTAAAACATGAAAGAGACCTCATGAACCCTGAGAAAAACCTCGATGAATGTGAATATGCCCTGATCGCAGTTATCAGCTGTGTCACGGGCCCCGTTGGCACGCTTAGTTATTTATCGGTGTTATCGCAATTCGTTGTAAGCAGTGCTCATAGGTACCACCAATGTGGGTTGCATACTGATGTTTTTCAAATCCACTTTGCAGGAAAATACAAAACCGGATTCACAGTACTGTTTGCGATTGACCCCGCACGATGCTTACACACAACTGGAGCTGGATCATGCCAAAATGGGTTCACCGTTCAATCCCGGGGTCAGTATGACCATTCGATTCAATCCGTTGAGAACAATCACGGAGGATGTGGATCTGTTACGCGTACAGTTGGTATGTTTAAGAGGAGTGCAATCCGTCTGTTTGATTTCCGAACTCGTATTTAATCCCTCTTACTATAAATGTGGTTCTCTTAGAAACAACCGGTTGAAATAAATAGAGAGAAAAAATGGGTTGAATGGTTGAACTGACAGTTGATCTGATCGTGCAACAGGTGTCCGATGTTACAGCTCATAGTATTTTCACATTCATGCATGCCACATCATGTTACATAATGTAGGTATGAATGCATGTTTCAAATGTGTAGTTATCGATATTCACTATAACCATGGGTGGTATACCTGGGGCATATAAGATGAGAACGGCGTCGTGAGACTGCTGTGATTCATATGAACTGTGACCGTTCGGTTGCGCGTTTCGTGTGAACTGCGTATCATGAAATTCATCAGTCCATCCATACCGATATTTATACATCAAAAGATCAATTAATGGAATCAATAAAATCACTTTTGAGATAAAAAAAATACAATAACAGGAAAATGGTTAACATGTGCCTAAATAATTTGCCACACATGTTGAAGCTTGTCTACTGATGACTTTTGGACAACACGGATAATATTATTACCGGAGGGTTTTCCCAGCCACTAGTGTTTCTTGTAATGATTCAGATCTAGCTAGTAAGCAGACAAGATGCTTCACGACTGTTGGTGTTCAATCAATGATATCTTCACGGCAATCGACAGAATTGTGCTGGGCCTCTGTAATAACAGAAAACCATTTGTACGCTCAAGTGTTTGAGCAGACAATTTGATTTCTCACACTAAATTTGCAAAGGTGTGCATACCTTTGGTTGATTGTATTGCAAGCAAAAAAGAAATACAACTTTATAAGTGAACCTTTTCTTTTATACTCATTGGAACTCATGACTGTTACAGTTCGAATGGTCCACCTAAGTTGTGACTGGGGTAGTATGTTGCATGATTCATCCACTTAGCTAGTATATAAACTCCGGGACGAATATTTTGTATTAACGGTCCACTTTAACGCTCGAATGTCTATTGCTTCATTTTCGTGATAACCATAGCGCGTACGTGGAACTGAAAAATTCGCTTTTATTTCCTCATTTTCAGAGTTCTGCTGAGTGGTTCCGTGTCTATTTAACCAATGATCATCGTCTGGGCATTCTCATCCCCGGAGGACGTAAAGAGCTAATCACACGTGAGCCACTAAGCTATCGACCGCTGGAAGATCCATCTTTCGCACTGCGTGATTTGGAGTTAGCCGAAGCGCGAATGATCAATGCGTCCACAAGGGCCTGGAAAGAGCAGGATCGTACGAGTGAGGAAGAATCAAAGTTGCCAACAGAGTCGTTGAGAACGGATGCTTGGTCCTCGTCTGGAGAGATTGAAGTCGCAGTCACACTGCATTTCGGTGGCTCGGATTCCCGACAATTGTATGTTCTCTACGATCAGCGTGTAGTGCAAAGTTGGACTATCCCGCGTCAGATGAGCGATGCCCAAGTTCAACAAATTTTGGTTGGTCCACACACAAAAATCAGTCAACCAATCACAATCAACTATTTGGTGATTGGTCGAAAGTAAGCAGATCGATCAATTTTAGCAGATGTTCTTCCCAAATCCTGCTGTTCTTTAAACATACTGAATCATGCTAATCATCACTAATTAACCCGGCATGATCCATTTTACTCCTTTTTGCAAATGAATCGAAAATTGGAAAGTCTGATATAAAAATAAGCATTGAAAGTTCCTACAAAGGAACCATCAAGACTGAAGGTTTAATAGCTGATCTGCCCATGACCTTTCTGTTGCATTACGATCGTGTGTGTATTGATTTTAACGAATCACCTTTGCGGCGAATAACTCGTCGTGTGTTATCCTTAGTTCATCTAACCAATCGTACACTGGGAGGGCAATGAATTCATATTTCGCTAACTTTCAAGCTTATCAGAAGCACTTGTTCATCGTCCCACCAGAGAATCAAATTCCGGATGACATACACGAAAGTTGTACTACCATTGTGCGAACAAGCTTGCATATCGGTTGGTGAGCATGATCGATTGAAGGTCTTATCTTTAATGGTGGTAACTGGTATAACAGCCTCAAAAGGAGACAATCAGTATGATCCTTGATAACTTTAGTTGAAAGCCCTCCTCCTCCAATAGATTAGGTTTTCGTTTCAGGCTTAGATTTTATGATAATTAGGACATAAATGACGGGATGAAATATTCCTACAGAGCACATTTCAAACAAAACGACAGAGAGTCGAACAAGCTCGTTTTCAGAGATTTGTATTCATGCCAATATATATATATATATATAAATATGTTTATATTTATTTATATATCACTACTTGGGAATAAAATTCTTTGGAAATAAAACAAAACAAATTCACAAACGGCTAGAACCGATTTAGTCGTGAAACCGAAAATCGGGTTCACAACATGTTATCTCTTACGTCAATTGCATGATCGAGTTGAGCGCCGCTTGACTAGGCCCGACAACTGGGGAGAAACACACGGCTGAGAAAACGACAGTCAGCGTATATTATTGATCATGAAGCAATTCGCAAATATAGGTGGTGAATTGGGCCTACGAAAATCGACCTGATGACGCATCAATCAGGTTGTGACCTTGATACTCCGATTGGTCGATCGGACGACAGCTATTTGATTCGCCTTTGTCATCCAATCCGATATCGATTCGGCTTGGGCGTCAAGAATGCCCATGTGGTGTGATGCGGGTCGATACGTGGCCGGATGGATTCTGTGCGCTCCGTCCTAACACCACGAGCACATGTTTGTTTGTCCACTCATCCGATCATCGAGATTACTCGTGATGCAGTGTGGGGAGGGGGGACGGAAAGCCTTAGCGCTTGCACAAATTGTTTTTGGGCGCACAGAGGAGGGTTGCGCAGACGAATGCTCACCGCTTCTGCGAACTTGCCTCGATAATCTTTGAAGCACACGCCCGGTTTCTCCGTTTTTGCCGCTCATCAAACATCAATATTTGATGATCCTTTCATCATCCATTCCAAAACTTGTACTCTTGATAGTAAGTTTTATCCCGGTCTATTTCATTTTGTGGACAATCGTATATACACTTAGGAATAATTAGCAACGAACGTTGGTTGGTATGACACCCTTAAGCTGGGTGATACTTTCGTAACATGATGCGTACATATGTCACTAAGGTAGCGATTAATTTTGTCTAACGTGTTTTTGGTCGGCTAGTCAACATTCTTTTGTGTATAACATGCTGCCAACAAAAAGGTTTCTTTTTTTGTTCACAATTTCCAGAAACAGACCAAATTCGGATTCAAATAATTTGACAGTTTAGAGTACAGCTAACAGACACAGAACAAGCAATATCTCACTCTGGTCCGACAAAAACAACATTCGGGATGAAGTCCTGAACAATACAGTCGTGTGAGAAAACTGAAAGTGTCGAAAGTGTACTGGCTAAAAACGAGTACATGTTTTGTAAACTGGTTCCAAGACAAGTAAAACTTGGCGAGCGTTGCTAAAATATCTTTCATAGTGTTTGCCTACAATGGCAGTGAGCATATGGTGCTAATTTAGCGTACCCTTGAGGAATAGGGAGGCGGTCTATCAAAACACTGCTTTGGGTTGCATCAAAGTAGGGCTATGAAGCAAGACTGCTCCCGATCGGAATATACCACCTACCTTCGGGTTGCTCTTTACATAAGGAATGAGTCAGTTCGTGAACTTTGCTCCACGATTCTCCCCGTAGATCAAGAAGAGAAGTCATAATGAAGGTGATGGTGGCAGTGGTAGTGGTAGTGGTGGTGAGGAGGACCTGAATACTACTCTTATTTAGTTAGATATTGCGGTTTCAAGGTCTCTGCAAAGATAACAGACTGTGCCTCGTGCGTTCTCAGCGCTGACGAAGATTTGAGACCGAGCGTCACAAACGGTCGAATTATTCTTCAGAGAAGAGACAGTTCTATCGACTGATATACCTTTTTTGATGGAATAAAGTATTGATATTATTATGCTCATTCAATATTGATATGTTCATGAAAATGGTCTGAGTTGTATTTGTAACTTTGAACGCATAACATATTGTATGTAGTACGCATAACCAGACCAGGCGGCATATTTTTATTGTTTTACTTTCAAACTTGTAGTGATGGTGTTGGTGGTACTGGTGGTGCTGGACGGCGCTGGTAATAATAATCGGGTAACATCTCCCCCTTATCTTCCCAAAGATCATCATGTAGCAGAACCTATTCACTATCGTAGACTTCAATTTGCTCTTTGTATTGCACCGTAATCTATCGATTGCTTACCTCTGATTTCTTGAAAAATAAATACTGATTCAGTAACGCACCTAACAGAAAAAAATGAATGAAAATAAAAGATATTTTGTTGATAAAAATTAAACAACTTACTGATAAGCTCAATGATTTTATTGGACAATTTAATTCTATTCCCTTCCCCTGTCCCATTTAGGCTTGTCGATTTCTCGACCGAGTTGACAGGGACGGATGACCTAAACGGTAGCCATGTGGGATTCTGTGGTGGACAACTGCATCCTCGCTTCTTCGAACGTCAAGGTCTGGTCGGCCCCGTTTGGATTGAACAAGGTTTGGATTTGGCTCCACCACCGGGTGGACGTCGTTTACGATTTGTGGAACCCGGCTCACCGGAGGCCAACGTGACTCTACCCGGTGTAAGTCCACCTACCCCAGTGAAACCGACCGGTCGTCTGCGTAGAGAAGAGGTGAGTTTCCCGTTTCAGCGTGCGCCCCGGTACTCGTCCCGAAGTACACCTACCGCCGGCTACATTTTTCTACAATAGTTGTTGTCATGTACAATAATGTAGTAAACCCGGTTACGTTTTCCGTTTTCATCACACAATAAAGCTTAGTATGGGAACAACTTACAAGTTCATACTTTTCTTATCCCATAGGTTCGTGTTGTGGTTAAAAAAGCAGTGATGCATACGGTTCCTTGTCAAAAATGTCGCATGATACGAGCTTCTTCCACTGCTGCACGCAGCTTCACTTACGTTGGAATGTAACATGTACTAATGCTTCCTCAAGTCTCAGTTTGAAAGATTCAATGTTTGGCGCACAGACGATGTGGGGTAGGAGAGATTTCCAGATCGAACACACTGTGACTGCGAATGACTGACGCTGGCATTCCAATCGGTATTTTGAGACCACTAATTTGAACGGATTTTCTCTAAGCTGAGCGTTGGTTGATAATTTTAACAGGGGGCGACACGCATGGCTTGGGCTTTGCATTATTTGGTATATCATACTCATATCTCTTCTGATGCACCGCTAGTGATTGAAATATAACCTCAACGACCCCAGTCTCTCAGCGTATGAATAGCGATTAGACCCCATTATCATTTTGGTGGCCATCCCTTGTGCACGCTCCAGCATTTTGCAATCGCGTTGTAGCCATAGATTCCAAGCCTGGATAGCGTACTCTGTGATTGGGCCAATGTATGCTGATAGCAGAAGAGGGAAAAGCACTGACTCAAACCATCCAAAGACCCGCCCAAGGAAACTGATATTCTTTACAGCTACGTTCGACACCTTGGTACAGTTGAGTAAGCATCCTAAGATTTCTTGAATCATGATGTCCAGGTTCTTTTCACTTGAGGCGTGCAGCAGTTGTTCATTTCCGAAGAAATACGAAAATCTCCCCTTGTGTAGCAGGGATAGAACCTTACACTTTGGTACACTGAATTCAATGTCATTCACAAGAGACCAGAAATGAGTTGCTTTCAGCTTTCAGCTGGAGTGCCAGCTGGTTGTATCACTGTATCTGAAAACAGTAATGATTTCGGCCCCAGAGCCCTCAGTAGGTTGTTTATGAATGTTAGGAAAAGTCTCGGATCAAGCACAGATTCTTGTGGAACCCCGCGGGTAACATCCATAGGAATGAAAAGCGAATCAGAAGAGCTTTCCTAGAGCAGTTTCAATCACCGAGAATGATGGGAAGATGTTCAAATCCGAGGCGGTAGGCATTCACACGCATGAAGAGGAGTATCTGCTTTTCAGTAATAATCAATAAAATTCATCAAGGGGTTTATCGTTTCACAATCTTCTCCCCTCCCCCAAACTGATTCATCGATCGGTATTATCCGTCTAACTGAATGGAATTCTTTCTGCTATCTACGATGTCACACACACACACACACACGGGTTATTACATCAGAGTGTAGAATTACGGACCAGAAAATAATCATTCCGTTTTATTCACCTCAAATGATTTCACATTAAAACAACGAGTTTGATTCGTTCCCAAAAAATTCACATAGAGCGATCTGTATAAGTCTGATCATCATCTGGTTTGCGAGGAGACAGAGAGAGAGAGAGAGCTGTAATGCTAAACCTAGCACCATTACTCGCATGAAACGTTAAAAAAACAATGAAATATTTTAGATTTTGATTGACTTGATTGACCATCCCTCGGACTTCATCGTCACGCACATTTCTGAGCTCTTTCCGTCAACCATACACTCGGAAACACTAGACTCGAGTTTTGCTCTTATCAGGGCTCACTGAAAACAACACCTGAACAAACATGAGTTGTCAATTCGGTTCAGCTATGGTATGAGCTGGTTGGCACAGTGGTAACGCACCCGCCTTTCATGCGATGGGTCTGGAGTTCAAATCCCAAACGGGACGGTGGGTACGCACTACTGATCAGCTCTAATAAAAGCGAAACTCGAGTTTAGTGCTTTCGAGTGTATGGTTGAATCGATGAACTGAGAATTGTGCGTGAAGGTGGAGTTCGAAGGCAAATCAATCAATATCGACTATCCCACACCACTACTCACAAGTAACTATGGGTTAAGTGCGAATATTTGAACTTGGTATTAATCGCAAATGAGACGATAATTTATCTGAGTTCGACTGCAAGATGAATTTCATCGTACATAACAAAGCGATTTGGATCCACCGTCTTCGGATTTCATTTGCATGCACAATTTTCTGCTCATCCAATTACCCACAGACTCGAGAAGCAATAGACAACTTAGGTTTTGCTCTTGTTTTAGTTCACCAGACTTCAATGATTGCTATTCAGTCCGAAAGCCTACCAGAAATGAGACGCGGTTAACTGTCTGTAATTCCATTCGTTGAATAAGTACAACTGATGAGTTCGGATAAGAGTGAAACTGGAATTACGTGATTCCTCGAAATGTGATTGACTGGAAAAACCGAGGTTGATACGAGGAGACGAAGTCTGAGCAATGGTTGGTCTAAATCAAGTTCACATTTATTTTGCTTTGAATATGACGAATTTCGTGACGTATTCATTCTAGTTTCCAGGTCTTTATTTTAAAATTTTTGTAAATCGTTTCTTTGATTCATCCATCATGTCATTAACTTTGACTAAACTATGTATTCTTGCTTCGTTCGATTCCCGATTTGTCAACAACCCGTTATACGAATCCCCGGAAATGTTGTGCTTTGAACGTTCATCGGATAAACCCTATTGTTTTGGGCAGGTTTTATTTTTTTTTTATTTATTTCTGCCACTCGTGCGCTTTATATAGTTGTCATTTTTATTTTCAAACCCCTAAATAACCTATCCACCTAGACCCAAAAAGATCACCATATGTTTGCAGTTTCGTTCTCTCTCTGTGTGTCTCCGGCGTTGATTATTTACATGCGTTTCTCGGTTGCGCGATGCGCTGTCCTTACACCCCGATCATCATTGTCATCTCTTCACGTGTGCACTCACACCCCCATAGCCTTGTATACTGTATCACCCCGTTATCTCCTTGAAATCCGTACACACTGCTCGCTTTTCGTTGACTCCATTCTAATTCACCCCCTTTGGCCAACCGGCCTCTATTGAACAATCCGG
>UZAN01040418.1:9559-24835 GCA_900618425.1 Echinostoma caproni | reverse complement strand
GTGTGTGTGTGTGTGTGTGTGTGTGTGTGTGTGTGTGTGTGTGTGTGTGTGTGTGTGTGTGTGTAGATCAGTGTCAGATGAATTAGCGAATAGAAATCTTTATTCATTTGTGTTTTCCCCATCTCTCATTTCTTTAGGATTGTACAGCGAAACCGGAAAATACCGCCTGGTTTGATCAGACAACAAATTCCTACTGGCAATTGTCCGATTTGGGAGCACGGATCCGGGACAGGTTAGTTGTTTTCATGAAATATGCAAAACATCCTTTTTCCGTTATCCATTTCATCAACACGAGTAGAATTGATAGTGGCCATCAATTTCGCGTGTTCTCATTCAGCTGTAAGCGCACATTTATATGATCATGTACAGTGAAAAAAACATGAGAGTTGAAATGAGTCATTTGAACCAGGTGGTGGACAAGCGAGTTCCGTGATTTGTGTTTGGTTAGAGGGGTGAGGTTAAGTTAGATGATAAAATTTGATATAGAGGTGAACTGGTCCAAACGCTGTGGTGAATGTGGTGATGGGAGGGTGGTATCAAGAGTGACACCATCACAACCACGGCAACAACAGTTGCGTCACAAATGTTTTTTCGACATAATTGCGGTTTCAAGCGATGAATAATTATCTCTTCTAAGAAGTCCGTGAACTTCGAGGCCGATCGATGACTAGAAACGCTTCGGGTGCTTCTACATGGTGACCGGAATCTAAAAAACGATGGCCTATCGCACTAAATCGTAGCTTCTCTCCGCGAGAACCAAGGTGCTCCAGAATATGTTCACACATTCAGGCTGATAAATGACGTTCTGTCCTTCCGATGTGCCGCTGACAGTTTCACTCCACCATTCGTTCTCATGTGATAGCGAGTATGTGAAGATCGTGATCATTGTACCAACTAGTGGATCCTACACACCCCTCCATGGAGAATTGGGCACTTTTCTGGTTAATGGAATTACCGGTCAGTTGCACGTGTGAAGAAATTTAATCTTTCGAACCTAACAGTCTGTGACAGTGGCTGGTAAGCTTCAATTGACCTTGATCGGAATGAGATGATATTGACTGGGATGGTTGACAAACAACGCAGGATAGTTGGAATTGGTCACCTTTTTCAAACCAAAATCTTTCAAAGTTCAAATTTCAAAGTCTTTGACAC
Organism: Echinostoma caproni; assembly: GCA_900618425.1. Lineage (NCBI taxonomy): Eukaryota > Metazoa > Platyhelminthes > Trematoda > Plagiorchiida > Echinostomatidae > Echinostoma > Echinostoma caproni. Next base: position 23,683 of record UZAN01040418.1, on the reverse strand, counting down.
TAAGCTACACGGTCACTGACAAACTTCTTGAGCTTCTGGATAGATATCATGTGTCTCTACGTGACACACATATAACGACGTCAGTCGCTATACATAGGACAACTAATTGATCCAAGTAAGGATTCCACCGGATTCGATGACCGCACAATGATAATGATTTTTATACCTTTTCAAATTTAAGTAAATCCGTTGTAATTTCAAGTGAATCGAACCAATCGCACTCCATTGGGAACCCCACAAGATTATTGGTGTTTCGGCCGTTAAATGTCACCCATTGGATAGGATCTGTCTAAACCCCGTCCAGTCCAAATGAACTCACTTCCCCGTAAACAAACAAAAGTACTTTTCTGGTGAGTGACCGAGCATGTTTAAATGTTTCGGGAAGGGCGGGCGGGGGGGGGGGGNGGGCCGTTCTACCCCCCCTTCTCACACACCCGTTCCACCCGGGAACGTGACATACATCCAAACTTTATGTTCGTGATCTTTGATCGAGTGTGCGTCATGGATATGGATGAACGAACTTCTAGGGGTGTATATGCAAATATGTCACATATATTTCATTGTTATGCAGTACAGAAATACAGAAAAGGAATTGAACCCACTCCGTATAGGTGTAGATACGATCGAGAATGAAATATACGAGCACGAGCGCATAAACGACTGGTGTAAAACCTATAAGGACTAACAGATACAAGCTCCTCGTTAGTCAAGCCTAGTCAAGTCAACAACAATTTACTCAACTTAATTTTTAGTTCATTCTAACCACGTTTGGGACGAGAGAGGAACCAAGTAAGCTAAGATACGGCGGAGGATTCGTGCGCCGAAGTTCGAGCATATATATGTGCCCGAATTTGGAACAAGTGCTGGTCGTTGATAAACACTCATTGAAATCGGTGTAAAGAATCTATGTGGATTCGGTTAAAGCTTTTCTCTAAAAGGTCTTACATGGACGGAAAATGACTGTTTTCGTAATTTTGGTACTGGATAGACCAGTTGTATCGCGTCAGAGCTATTGCCTGAATTCGGAACTGCCTGGAGTATAATGGCTCATTGTAACCCGCAAAGACTTGCTGGGAGTATTCAGAATCCTGGTGTTTTGATTATGTGATCTGCAAGGAAAGAAAGGTCACCGAACAACAAGGTCAAACAAATCATTAACACGAATACACATCGTATGGTTGTTTATTCTATCACTTACTTACCCAGTAAACAGGTGATACACGAAAACCAAAACTCTGATTATTTGATTCAGCGATGAAGCAGTATTTTCTGTCTACTCACAAATGTGAAGAACCCACGGGAATCAAATCCTAATCTCACTCTGTCGTGGGACATACTTGATAAATTCCTCGTGTAACTGAGACGTGAGGTGGAAAGCTTCGAAGCACTGGACAACTGTTTCTACCTGGTTGGATCTGATCAGTAGCAATGCGAATCTATGGACACAACTGGAGATCGAATCCAGGACCTCATCGATCGATTACAAGCATACTATCCACTTGGCTACTGGGCAACTGATCAGACCGTTTCTCACTTGAAATATATATAGTATAGCACAGATTTTCAGCTCATGCCTCCTTTACACGAACAATTCATCATATAAGCAAGCAAATCCTCTATTTCTCTCATACAATAAATGGTCAGTTTAGAAAGTTTTCAACTAACTCGTAACCCTGGAGGCTAGTGCTGAGATGAGCGAGGACCGATACTTGCAAAAAGCTCGAATAGATGGTTTGGGTCGATGGATTTGTGCTGCTGATGAGACCTAACCAGGTCACAACAGCTGTCCAATGCTTCCAATCCTTTCATCTCATTCCTCATCTACACTGCGAATTCTTCTGATAAACAAGGTAAATCTTCCACTTCTCTCAAGCTTGGATTCTGTTTACATTTGTGTAGCGCACTACTGTCCTATTATCCCCCAGTTTCCTGTCTATCCACACACCCTTTTTGTTCAGTGATGGGCCGTTTGTTTTCAAAATCGGTTTCCGTGCCCAGTTGAGCCGTGGCACCAGCGGAACTGCGAACAGTGGCTCCCCGTTACCAACATTCCGATACAGTCTACTGGCCGCGTTCAATTTCGGCCCGAATGTGGAAAATCTCTATCTGATTGTATCGGAAAGTCAAATATTCCTCACAAACAGTCAAAACGTACTCTGGTCCAGTCCACATCTGACAATCGCCGATACCAATTGGCATCAGTTGATTCTGACCAGTCCGGCCGAAACCAATGGGAACGGGGCTCCGGCTGGTGCAGCAACAGCGAACGAATTGAATGGGCCGGCTGTTGAGTCAGGCATACATGTGAGTTGCGATTGTATTTGGCGATATTTTGTTTCGAAAAATTAGTCTGTAACTGAATTATGTTATCTTCAATTCCAATTTCCAGTATTAAGAAAGAACATGTCAGATGTAGCGAATGAATTCAGGTGACCAACCGTATCAAATGTAATCAAGCGTTTCAGGTGATGCGGGGGTTTCAAACAAAGGGAACACAATGTGCACTGATTTTTCCTTCACACATGATCTTCGGAACGTACAACAATCAGAAGCTTTTAATTGATAGTGAGCTTGTAATATTATGAAAAATAAATTGATAACAGGAATCACTGTGTAGTACAATCTTTATACTTTAGAAAATTTACTTGTCGAAGATGAATATCGGTCGTTTAGCGGTGGGATGAGGCGTTGAATCAGTAACCTTGATTGACTGACATGATTGTTGTGTGTTTGGTGAGATCCAATCTCTTTTGACGCTTGCCTCTTCCATTCCCCACGAAATTGTTTAATTTAATGTTTGTGCAACTGACTTCAAACTGTCTGCATAACAGAAGGGTTGTACAACAAAAACGATTTAAAAAGTGGTTTAGCATGCGATAGACTTGAAGTGATTACACCGAAAGTTGAAAACGCATAATGAGTTGGTCCAAAATCCGACAGCTCTACAGGCGTACGTCTGGAATTCACTGAGGTGATCCCGCACTGCAAATTTGGTATGAAATGATAATGATATGGTCCTGATGCCTCGTGTCCAGCGAATTAGCATCTTAGTTTTGCTTGTCGGTTCCCATCTAGCCTTATATGCGTAAGTTCGGGAACAGGCGGGCCGGAGATAAGTACAATACCAGGCTACTATGTGCGATGTTCCGTCCGGGTTGCCAATACAGAAATCTAAATTTCCTTGTATAATAAACAGATTTATAATTTTTCCGATCGCTTCATGCAAAATATGGATCTCTCCATGAATTTCGCGTTGATGTTTCAAATCGTCTAGTCCCAGCATGCACTTGTATTGCGAAAAAAACGAGCGGTTCACGCTAGGGGAATAGGTTAATTGCGGATCGGGCACATTATGCACCAAACAAGAGAGATCCGATCTATTTGTTACGGGTCATCATCATGTGATTTGATGTTTGTCAGTCTCACAGTGAAAAATTAGGGAACCATTATACAATATATTTTGCCTTTCTTCCTGCTCCAAACACCGATTATTGCCAATTCGGTTTACTGCACACGCGCGTATGTAGAATTAGTTATCCTCCTAGAGGCGTTCTATCTCACATTTGTTTGTCAGTAGTCATATTATGGTTGATTTTGCCTGATCATCGTTCACAGTTCGTCTTATTAATAATAGTGTTAGTACCTACGTGTATTTGTTATATAGCAAATATCTAACAAACATTCAAAAAGGAAGCCGAAATCAGTTGAAGGCCTTGAAACAATGCAGAGCGAGAACAGTTGGTTTTGAACTCACGAACCAAAAACCAGTAGGCAGGGAATTCTTACCGTTTGCTCATGTATGATTCTCAGTTTAAGCAATCGATCTTATACGGCGGAAGCATCAGGCTTGGCTTTAATCTCCTCCTAGTTCATCATTGACGAACAAGAAATGGTCTATCCAAGGTTTGAATCACCTAACCTTTGGCATGCAACATTTATGTTTTTACCACTGTTCCAACGACCTCACACCGATATTGCTCCGAATTGCTGAACTAGGCCTCTTAAGATGTCAGTCAGTTTCAGTGCCCGATTGTTACGCAACAAGTTACAGAATACCATCTGTTAACTCAAATCGATTGCGAGGAGTCAATAAGCAAACTACAAACGAGCCGGTTGGTATACACTACCGACACACCCTCCAGTCAGAGTGAAACTCACATCTTTTTCTTCCTCGATGTATGCTTGACCGGGTGTTCTGAGCGTCACATTTGAAAATGAAGCACAAGTAACGTTCGTCAAAACCAATAACTGATCATAAATTAGGATATATTCCGCCCAGAATTGCTCCATTTCTTTTCAGTACTCTATGGATTTTTTCGCCGCCTTCTTTGAACGTGCTTCATTTTTATGGCGCTGTGGATTGCTGTTTGATGGGACTTTTCAGTGCTGGTATCACTTATCCGTTGAAGTTCTGTCGCACCCCGCGGATGACGCTGTTGTCATTTTCACTGTCCGGATATTCTATTCCTGTATGAGTATGCCAAAATATGCTGTTCGCCAATAGTTTTGAAGCGGATTAGGCCTTCAAATGAAGATTGAAAGTATCGCGATAACTGGTTAACGCTTGAGCGGCTTTTCATCGATGTAAACAGAGTAGTCGTTGTTTGCATCGAAATTAGTATGACATTTTTAAAAACAATACTGATAGAGTATCAACGTATCGCTGTAATCAATAAAATTGAAAGTGTTTTTACTTTGACTGACATATCGGTATATCGCGACGCATGAGGGACGAGATCATTAACCCAAAACGAATGACCAAACAACAATACTGCATGTTTGTCAGAATGAGTGTTTTTTTGTCACAGTCAATCGACCGGGGCAATTCCAAAAACTGTGTACACGTACTGCTCAAAAATAAAGTTTTCCTCTTTCCAAATCGTCTGCTCCTCTCGTTTTAGATGTTATTCGACGGTCGAGATTTGTGGCTTCCTCCTTTACAATCCGACTTAAAACCAATACTGGCATTTATTGGCGGCTTACCTTCCGGACAAAAGCTGAATTTGGATCCAGACACAAATATTGTAAGTTTCTTTTTCACAGGAACACAAATAAGAGATACAAATGAGCTGAGTATTTGCACTAATCAAAATTTACATCCAATTGTAGGGAATGCACTAATCACATAACCATGTGCGTCCTCTTTTTCACCCGTATGCACTTAATGTAAGATGTAACGGATGGTCAGGATTCTGCATTATTTGATACACGAAAATCAAGTCTGCCCGAGTTCGGCGATACCGGGTGAAATACAACCCCAATCATTACAGTCTTCTCATATACGTTTTGGAATGCAGCCCCTTGGTGGTCATTCTTTGCGGACATTCAATTACTGACGGCCGTGATGTAGCCATGGATTCCACGCTTGAATAGTGTACTCTATCTGGGGTCGAATGTAGGCTAATAACAAATGTGGGAACAGCATAGGTTTAAATGTTTTTAATACTCACGTAAGCAAGCCAACATGTCTTACAGCTACAGTTGACGCCATGGAGCAGTTTATAGAACAACTTAGATTGTCTTAAACGATGATACCATGGTCTTTCTCATTCAAAGCATACGGAAGTTGTTGATATCCCAGGAAGTAGGAGTTTTGACGAAGGAATGCAACCGTAAATTTCGATGCATTGAGTTCAATGTCATTTTCGACTGACCATTGATAAGATGCATTGAATGTTCTCTAACGTGCCAGCGGTTTTTTACTGTTTTCCATATTTTTGCATCATCTGCAAACATTAATGTTTGCGGTCTCAGAATGCCCGTTGATAATTTTGTGAAAACTGAAAAATGTTGTGGGTCGAGCACTGATCCCTATGGAACGCTGATAGGATCAGAAAGCGACCCAGAAACCCGAACTGCCATTAGGTGTTGTGGAAGAAATTCTTCTATTCAACCCAGTACGTATCCTTGATGTTCATAATGCTGTAGTTTCCCAGCAGTATTTTGAGGTTCACTCGATAAAATGCCTTGCAGAGGTCGAGATACACTGTATCACCGTGGTCAACTGCACTTGTCCATGAAACAAAACGGTTAGATATCCATCCATCCATCCATCCATCCATCCATCCATCCATCCATCCATCCATCCACCTATTAGTCCACCCATGCATTTACTCATCTATTGTTCCATCTTTCAAACATTTATCGATACACCCTATATACTACTTTGCATTCTCAGGCACCGATTACCGGACTGTTTGGTTGTGTGGACGAATTGGAAATTAACGGGGTCCAGATCGATCCGAAACAGAGTGGTCGTCCAGCTTGTTACGATTGTTTCAGTCTGGACCCGAACATTGTTCACATACCACAATCGATCGAACAATATTTGGACAATAATCTGATTCCACTGGAAAGTACGTGATTGAACGAGATCTGTGCAGCTGTTTTGCAGCGTGAACTATACTACATACAGTAAAGTATTTATCTATCAATGGCGACCAGATCAAAAATGAAAAACAAAAATCTAGCGAGTGTCCACAACACAAATTTACTTTAAAAATAAAATCAGAATTTGGGAAAGTGTATATAGGTTCAAGGTACGATACTGCATCAACAGCTGCCCTCGGACATCAAGCCAACGTTAACAATGACTTACTGAGTCTGGTATACTTATGGTTTCCTCATTCCTACATATTAGATCACAGTATGACGACCACCTTTGACCTTCCAACCACTGCTATATGCACTAGCAAGTATCGCGTTTCGAAGCAGACATGTGAAACGCAAGTCCCGACTATGACAACCTAGTCTGACCGGGCAGTTGTACGAGTTGGCGTCCAAAGTTACTGACACTCACTGAACGTTCGATTCTTCCACTAAACTCGTGCATTATTTTGTGCGAAACTCGATGATTTTCTCCAATCCACTGACTTCATTTTACGCTTACTCATCAGCACCGAGTGAACCCCGGCAAAAGATACTCAACAACTGACCTGCAATCAGCAAACCTTTTGAGGTTTTAAGCTTGTAAACGCTAAATACACTTTCTGTAAGCTAGATGAAAATCCATCACATATTATTCCGACAACAGTGATTTCTTCAAACCTTCCAACCAGACCAGTTATTGGAACAAATGAAATAGAACGAAGGAAAGATTTGCAATGATCGACAAAGAGCACTGGACAGCTGTTTGGGACTCGTCAGCTGTGCGTACGTTTTGTGTCCCTGTCAGGCCTCGAACCGCGAATATTAGGGTCCGGACTTCAAACCAGTACCCCTGATCTACACGGCCACCACCCCGTACCAAATGTTTTAAGCAATTCAGACTAAGGACGAAACAGCTGTTCACCGCGCTTTGTCGGTCATCACAAATCTGTCTATCGCTCATAAAAACATTCACTTAGTGGGGAAATTATCGATCTCCCAATAAGTGAAACTCACACCCAAGACCGTTCACAGAGTTTGGTGCGTATGAACAATCGAGTGAATTATTCTAAATTTACTATTTTGATATAGAGTGAACTCAATATTGTAAATCGATAACAATCTAAGGTAAAAAGAAGGCATACAAATTGTGTTCGCACTACCACACGAGCTGTATAGTTACCAACTCCAAAATGTGTCTAAAACAATTTGCTTTATAGAAAGACTTTACAACAAAAAGCAGTTGTCCGATCGTGAGAAGGTTTTTTTGAGGGGATTTGTCTAGCCAACGCCTGGCTCATCGTATGGTGTCAGAATTCCATTCATTTTGGTGGCGATATCTATTCGGATGTAATTCTTACGTTCGGCGTATCTAATACCGGCTTACTTGAGCGGGTGGTTGTCTTGTGGGTATAGCCTGGAGCGAATCTGTAACCCCTATTCTCAGACATTTGGTCTAAGGGTTCCCATTCTAGCCAGTAGAGCTAGCTGTCCGTGGTTCATGGGCTAGGCTACCACTCCGGATATTGAAATTTGCCTTCTGACGTTGTTCGAAACATCACCTGTCATGAGAAAACGGCCGGTGAGATGCAATCCCAGTAGATAATATTAAAGGTACTTTGCGTACGAACATTTTCCGAGTAGATAACAAGGCCTCGCTTTCCCTCAGGGTCTGATAAGTGTTTTCATGTTTTTATTACAAATGTGCAGTCCGGTAGTGGGCCGCGGTCATGCAAAAGCCACCCAGGGTAATACATAAATGGGCAAGATGAACTGCCATGCTGGGTTTCGAACTCAGGACCTTCAGGTTGCCATTTTCATGCACTATTGATCATCATCATTCATCATTATATAGCGTAATGCAGTGAAGCGAACTTCACTGATTGCTGCTAAACTCATAAGGCATAAGTGAGAATGTGTAAGGAGGACAGGGATTGGGCCTATTTTTAGGGACGGGAAAAGAAAGCGAACCTCTATGGTCAACACACAGAGTACACAGTCCAATTGTACATACATACTATTTCAAGCATTCTGGTCTGATGAGAAGTGACAGCAATTCGCAGCCATAACCTTCAGTGTCTCCAACCATGCTGTTTCGAAGTCTTTTGAACCCCAACCCGGAAGACGAGAGACACCTACTTTACCTAATCGCTCCGTGCATTTCCTCATGCCTCGTCGCCACGTCATCTGTTGGCCTCCACGTGGCTTTCTTGAGTCTGCAACAGCCACTACAAATAAGGCGCGCTGCGGTAGGCGACCGTCGGACATACGCATCACGTGTCCTAACCAACGAAGCCTATAGAGCTGAACTCGATGCGATAGTGGGTTAGTGTTAGATGCCTTCCCAAACACCCGACGACTTGCTTCTAATTTACTAACCCGCTAACTCCATCTCACTTGGGCCAGACTACGTAAGCATCGATTGTCGAACACTGCTAAACGACTGGTGTCTTCTACCCACAAATTCAAAATTTATCGACCGTAAAGCAGAACTGATCGTACAGTGGCACAGTATACGCGACTTTTCAATTTTAGTGAAACGTCATGTCGCTACCACAGGTGTTTCAGTCCTACATATGCTGCTCGAGCCTTGGAGATGAGGGCGGTCATCAGCTTTGATGCGCTACCGTCGTTGGTCACGCAGCTACCTAGGTACGAGAAGCAGTCAACCTCAGCTAATTGCTGACCGTCTAGTTTCAGAACAGAAATCGACGACACCCAGTCTTGTAGCATCACTTTGCACTTTGAAGGTGCAAAGCAGATGCCGAACGGAGCGACAGAACTTGCTAATCTGTCAAGTGCTCTTTGTGCATCTTCCTTACATTCGTACAAGCAGACGATGTCGTGAGCGTACTCCAAATCGCACAGATTTGCTCCAGCTGCCCATTCAATACCTACGTTTTGGAGACCACTGAGTGGGTTTTTCCTGTATTTCGTCTATGACGAAATTGAACAGCAATGGCGAAAGAGGGCACCCTTGACGAACACCGACTCAGCTTGCCGTAGACCCTTACGCTATCATAGGTGTGTGAGTAGAGTGAAATCAGTATGTTCATTTACTTCTGTGGCATTCCTTTGCGAATGAGTGAACCCATAAGGGACTCACGATCAACTACGTCGACACAATTCAATGTTGGTCACCCGAACCAGTTTGCATACACCCATTCCCATGGTCTCTTAAATGCCCTTGCTTATCTATCCCACTATGTTTTATCCAACCTGGATAAGAAAAGGAAGGCTGTACGCATATGTTTTGAAAGGGCAAAAGTATGATTAATTGTCAAATGCCAGCCCGCCTTTATCTACTCTCAGTGACCAGATGGAACGATAACTATCTGTTAAATACCTTGGCGTTATTTTCAACCATAACCTCACGTGGTCTGACTACGTTAATGACATTTTTCTGAAGGTCAGGAGGCTCACGTTTTATGTTGTACGTCTTAAATCACTTTCCATTCCAAACCATCTCATAGGATGGTTTGGTTTTGAGTGAGTTTTGCCTCACTAGCTTTATGGGTCCCCTGGTCATTTTAACAAGGATCTTAAACTCATTTCCCGATCTGTCAAATTTCCATCAGTTTGTAGTCTCATACCACTGGAACATCTGGTACAGTATGTGGTGACACATCATCTCACGTCCCGTGAAATATTCTCCAACAAGATTTTATCTGATATTTCCCATCCTCTTTATTCCGCCCTTAATCAGTGCCTTTCTCACTCATCCGCCCGTTCCACTAACAAAGTTATAAACACAGGCACTGAAGTTTACAGGCACTCTTTTGTCCCACATCTTGCCAGATTTCTAACAAACCATGAACTCATTACAGGAAATCTGCGCAAAGCACTAAACTAAATCGATCATAAATACCCGGATATGCCATTGGTTTCTGATGTTCCTGTCATTTTCAAGTCCATCAACTGCTGTGTTGTATTTTTTCACTTTTTATTGAAACACTGTTTTTATGTGGTTGCTGACTATCCACCTCTCGAGGTGTATAAAGCCATTCCTTAACATGACTTGACTTGACTTGAGGCTCTTCTTGAGTTGACGTTGCAGACTCCACCTGCCTTGATCCCGGGCGGACGGGATTTGCCGCTTTTTCTTCATCAGTACTACTGACTGATCAGATATCCAGTGCCTCGGGCGAGCTACCGTTTTAGATCCACAAGCAACTCTCGCTGCGGAGTGCATTGCTCGGCTAATCTGATCCCACTGTTCATCTACACTACCATCCCGCAGCTCTTTTATATGTTGCCCTAGTTCTGATTCAACATGGGCACGAACGGCTGGGTCAGGTAAATGATGATATGTCAACCGATTTCGGTGACTTGTTCTGCGACCAGTGAGTTGGAGAGTGAACCACATCAAGACTAACGTATGATCAGATTCAACGCCGGTGGTCCAATAGGACCTGCAGTTTTGTACTGAGCCACGCCAGCTTAATTCTATGTGGTCAATCTGAGTTATCGTGCCAGTTGAATTTGAGCGCCATGTTGCTATCCGTTGAGAGCTGTGTCGGAATTTGGTGCTGGATAGAAACAGATGATGATCTGCTAAAACTGAAGAAATTGATCGCCATTATCTGTTCGCCGTCAGGGCAGAGCTCAACGACCGCCTAGGGAAGCTTCCGATGCGCTCCGTTTTCCAACTTGCGTGTTAAAATCACCTGCGAGAACAAATATATCGGAGCTCCGGCTCAACCGAATGAGTTCGGTGAGTTTATCATGAAACTCATCCATTTGTGCGTCAGAACTACGGTTGGTCGGTGCATACGCTAAAATGATGAATGAACATTTTTTGGTGTTACTTCCCTTCCGGACGCTGATAGACCGTTGTAGCCGCATCGCACCTAAGCCACTGTTGACGGGGATCCTATCGAGTACTGCGGCTTTGGCTGTATTGTAGAGTAAAATACCTACACCACGCTGGCCTACTGAACGGGTTTCGTCAGCACTTGACGTGCGAAGGAAGAACCTCGAAGATAACCCCGGTGCACTTAAGTGGTATATAGTACTAGGATCCTGGATTTGAGTCTCCGACACGCAGCAAACATCAATCCCCAAAGAGTCCATTGTACGCGCCAAACACGCTTGTTGATCTACCTGCATCAGAGTCCTCACGTTGAAGGCCCCCAGATTCAGTGGCTGACGAGGCTTCAGAATATGCAATCTATTTTGTGGTAAAGTACTTACCGGGCTACTTGGCGACGAACTTTGGCGAGTGACGAACAAGTTGTCTGAGGGAATGTCACGGGTCGGAAGAAGGAGAAATGACGATGGTTAAACAAAGGTTGATGCACCTAACCCATTGATCACCTGAGCTAATGGAAATATTCTTATGTGACAGTGCGGTATGTACAAATTACAAGTGGAATAATGCAAACATATTCCTTTCTTTAATTTTTATATTCCAAAGCCAAGAAAGAAACAAACAGAATCGCACACCTCCATGTAACAGTATATCTGTGCTACATTTGTATGATGAGTAACAACCATTGAAAAGAAATCGGCTCTTCATGAATGGCAACTATATAGTCATTCAGACAACGAGCATATACGAATTCAGCCAGTGTGCACACTCAGTGGCTGATTCTTTTCTTTAATTTTTTTGTCCAACGAAGACCTGGCATGAGGATATGAAAACCCTAACCAGGACACTGGGTCACACAGGTCCCGTTAAGCTCCCGGCTGGGGACCTCGGGATGATGGTCACTAAAACCGCCGCACGAAAGTGCATAGTTAATGGTAGTTTAAACTGAAACTGAAACTGTGACATCTAAGTAGTTTCTTACCCAGTGCAAATCTGCGATGTTGATCGTGGTGCCGGAGTCCAAATCTCGACCGTTATTAACCTGTTGTGTAGGCGATTGAACACACAGCGACTTAAGCAGAATTAAGCAAATATGCAGCCGGTACACAAACCGGAGAACAAGCAAGAACAGTCAGCGTGTAGGAAGGCAGGCAGGCAGACCGACACTGGCTCACACGTCACACTACCTACGAATGCCGTCAAACCAGCGTTCAAACAGTCAGTCAATCGATCAACCGATCGATCGATCAATCAATTTGGCTACGGGCATGTATGAACACAATCAGTCAGTTGTGGACCACAACAAACCAGTAGCTGAATAAGTTTGAATTTAATTGTGTTCATTGTGGTTTTATGGTTATAGTATAAACTAAAGCACTTATCCCCTGTCGAAACCAATAGATTATAATTACTCCAACTGACGTCCCGTGCTCGAAATCATCTAGTCTAATTCGCGTTGTGAACTTTATTTGACCAATACTCTCAAAACACAACATTTTCAAACAAAAATTTTCTTTTTCTGAATTAAAAAGAACTTATTCTTTATAGCGAAATGACAAGTTAGGAAAAGCTATTATGCGTGTTGGTGATTCTCTCTGGTGACTGCAAAGTTCATTCACATTGATTCGAAGTTCACTACACACATGGACACAGACACGCACTAATCATCCACTATTCACTTCGTCCTCTTCCATTCCCCTTCATCCTTCAACGTACACCCTCTCCTACACACACACACACACACACACACACACACATGCATGCACGTTCAGTACCGAAAGCGTTCCTGGAACCAGACACCCCACAGATCACATTTGACTTCAGCATTTTCTACGATCGTGAAATACTTCCCGCTGCCAGTCTATTCGTGTTGTCCTTCGAGGGTGAACAAAACGGTGATCCAGTCACACACCGGATTTGGATACATTTGGCTGATGCAGAGGTAAGCTGGCAGCTTTTTGTGCTGAATAAAACCCATTTCCAGCTGGTTTTATCGATTAGGACGGTTGTGAAGACGAAGTGAGATTGAAAACAAGATTGGTTTCCAGTATAATTTTTCCTTTTTATTTAGTTCACTACAACGTACAACATTTGGGGGTAAAGAGGACAAAAAGGTAGTGTGGCATTACAAGAAATCAAAATAAACCATCCGGATTTCTCCCCAATTTTCGGTTGGGCTTCCAAACTGGATGCAACAACAACTAGTATTGTAGGTAACATTAAAGTAGGCTGAGAATGGGAGTCATGAAAACTTAGAGGACTTAAACGCCATTTCGATGCAAGTGTTCACTGCTTCTGCCATAATCAGGGCACTTTATTAAATCGGCATAAAGATTTATTCCAGGACCTTATGGTGCCAAAGGTGATAGGACCTAACTGTATTGGTGACGGGTATCTTTAAGCTCCCACACGGATGGTTCGATCATACTTCCAAGTTGGATCTACATCCCACCATTACCTTGCGTGTCAGACTTTTGAATCAAACTTTCCGGTTAGGGTTCCCAAAGAAAACCTCTTCGTCGGTATAGGCTATCGTAAGGTATGTGGTGCCTCAAAGTCTGGGATATCCCCCTTCTCATCTGTCCATTTCCTTCATATTAGGTGATAACAAGCTGTGTTTCCGATCCCAATATTGAATCACCTCAAATGGTAAAGTTGAACGACCATTGTTGCACTAATAACAGGAAGTGATTGCAAATACAGATTGTTCACCCGCCTCGCCTCCACTGCCCCCCCCTCCCCTCGGTAGCCTTCCTGACCCAGAAAAACTACACAAGATAAAGTGGTGGTTTATGTTGAGACACTCATGTAATGATTGTAGTGATCGTAGTAATACGCACGGAATTCGGAACGCCAACCACGCAATGGGAATCACAGGACCCGAATCAATAATCAGCTATCACGGACTGGATCTCAAAAGCACTGGACCACAATGTCACGGGTTCGCA